>RQOL01000121.1:0-26252 GCA_013076295.1 Sanderia malayensis
TCAAAAGTGGGAAGTCAAGAAAATACGAGAAGTCATGGAAAGTGGAAGTCATCAAAAGTGGGAAGTTATCAAAAGTCAGAAGTCATCAAAAGTGGGAAGTCATCAAAAGTGGGAAGTTATCAAAAGTCAGAAGTCACCGAAAGTGGGAAGTCAAGAAAAAGTGGGAAATCATCAAAAATGGGAAGTCATCAAAAGTGGGAAGTGAAGAAAAAATGGGCGGTCAAGATAAAGTAGGAAGTCCTCAAATATGGGAAGTCATCGAAAGTGGGAAGTCTTTGAAAAGTGGGAGGTCATCAAATGTGGGAAGTCTTCAAAAGTGGGAAATCATCTGAAATGGGAAGTCAAGGAAAAGTGGGAAGTCATCAAAAGTGGGAAGTCATCAAAAGTGGAAAGTCATCAAATGTGGGAAGTCAAGAAAGAGTGAGAAGTCATCAAAAATGTGAAGTCTTCAAAAGTGGGAAATCATCTGAAATGGGAAGTCAAGAAAAAGTTGGAAGTCATCAAAAGCGGGAAGTCATCAAAAGTGGGAAGTCGAGAAAAAGTGAGAAGTCAAGAAAAAGTGGGAAGTCAAGAGAATGTGGGAAGTCAAAAAAAGTTGGAAGTCTTTAAAAGTGGGAGGTCATCAAAAGTGGGAATTCAAGAAAAAGTGGGAAGTCAACAAAAGTGGGAAGTCTTCAAAAGTGGGAAATCATCTAAAATGGGAAGTCAAGAAAAAGTGGAAAGTCATCAAATGTGGGAAGTCATTAAAAGTGGAAAGTCATCAAATGTGGGAAGTCAAGAAAGAGTGGGAAGTCATCAAAATGGAAGTCTTCAAAAGTGGGAAATCATCTGAAATGGGAAGTCAAGAAAAAGTTGGAGTCATCAAAAGCGGGAAGTCATCAAAAGTGGGAAGTCAAGAAAAAGTGAGAAGTGAAGAAAAAGTGGGAAGTCAAGAAAATGTGGGAAGTCAAAAAAAGTGGGAAGTCATTAAAAGTGGGAAGTCATCAAGAGTGGGAATTGAAGAAAGAGTGGGAAGTCATCAAAAGTGGGAAGTCAAGAAGAAGTGGGAAGTAAAAAAAAAACTTGGAAGTCATCAAGAGTGGGAAGTCAAGAAAAAGTGGGAAGTCAAGAAAAAGTGGGAGGTCAGGAACATGTGGGAAGTGAAGAAAAAGTGGGAAGTCATTAAAAGTGGGAAGTCATCAAAAGTGGGAAATCAAGAAAAAGTGGGAAGTCATCAAGAGTCGGAAGTCAGAAAAACTGGGAAGTCATCAAGAGTGGGAAGTCAAGAAAAAATGGAAGGTAAAAAAAAGTGGCAAGTCATCAAAAGTGGGATGTCAACAAAAGTGGGAAGTCATCAAAAGTGGGAGGTCATAAAAAGTGGAATGTCATCAAAAGTGGCAAGTCATCAAAAGTGGAAAGTAATCAAAAGTGGGAAGTCAAAAAAAAGTGGGAAGTCAAGAAAAAGTGGAAGTCATCAAAAGTGGGAAGTCATCAAAAAGGCGAAGTCAAGAAAAAGTGGGAACTCATCAAAAGTGGGAAGTCAAGAAAAGTGGCAAGTCAAGAAAATACGGGAAGTCATCGAAAGTGGGAAGTAATCAAAAGTGGGACGTTATCAAAAGTCAGAGGTCACGGAAGTGGGAAGTCAAGAAAAGGTGGGAAATCATCAAAAATGGGAAGTCATCAACAGTGGGAAGTGAAGAAAAAATGGGAAGTCAAGAAAAAGTTGGAAGTTGTCAAATATGGGAAGTCATCAAAAGTGGGAAGTCACGGAAAAGTGGGAAATCATCTATAATGGGAAGTCAAGAAAAAGTGAAAGTCATCAAAAGTGGGAAGTCATCAAAAGTGGAAAGTCATTAAAAGTGGAAAGTCAAGAAAAAGTGGGAAGTCATCAAAAATGGGAAGTCTTCAAAAGTGGGAAATCATCTGAAATGGGAAGTCAAGAAAAAGTTGGAAGTCATCAAAAGCGGGAAGTCAGGAAAATGTGGGAAGTAAAAAAAAAGTGGGAAGTCATCAAGAGTGGGAAGTCAAGAAAAAGAGGGGAAGTAAAAAAAAGTGGGAAGTCATCAAAAGTGGGATGTCGTCAAAAGTGGGAAGTCATCAAAAGTGGGAAGTCATCAAAAGTGGGAAGTCATCAAAAAGGCGAAGTGAAGAAAAAGTGGGAACGCATCAAAAGTGGGAAGTCAAGAAAAGTGGGAAGTCAAGAAAAAGTGGGAAGTCTTTAAAGGTGAGAGGTCATTAAGAGTGGGAAGTCAAGAAAATACGGGAAGTCATCGAAAGTGGGAAGTCATCAAAAGTGGGAAGTTATCAAAAGTCAGAAGTCACCGAAAGTGGGAAGTCAAGAAAAAGTGGGAAATCATCAAAAATGGGAAGTCATCAAAAGTGGGAAGTGAAGAAAAAATGGGAAGTCAAGAAAAAGTAGAAAGTCCTCAAATATGGGAAGTCATCAAAAGTGGGAAGTCACGGAAATGTTGGAGGTCGTGAAAACTGGGACGTCATCAAAAGTGGGAAGTCAACAAACATTGGTAGTCAAGAAAAAGTGGGAAGTCATCAAAAGCGGGAAATCATCTAAAATGGGAAGTCAAGAAAAAGTGGAAGTCATCAAAAGCGGGAAGTCATCAAAATGGCGAAGTCAAGAAAAAGTGGGAACTCATCAAAAAGTGGAAATCAAGAAAAGTGGGAAGTCAGGAAAAAGTGGGAAGTCTTTAAAAGTGAGAGGTCATCAAAAGTGGGAAGTCAAGAAAATACGGGAAGTCATCGAAAGTGGGAAGTAATCAAAAGTGGGAAGTCTTCAAAAGTGGGAAATCATCTGAAATGGGAAGTCAAGAAAAAGTTGGAAGTCATCAAAAGCGGGAAGTCAAGAAAATGTGGGAAGTAAAAAAAAGAGGGAAGTCATCAAGAGTGCGAAGTCAAGAAAAAGTGGGAGTCATCAAAAGTGGGAAGTCATCAAAAGTGGAAAGTCATTAAAAGTGGAAAGTAAAGAAAAAGTGGGAAGTCATCAAAAGTGGGAAGTCATCAAAAGTGGTAAGTTATCAAAAGTCAGAAGTCACCGAAAGTGGGAAGTCAAGAAAAAGTGGGAAATCATCAAAAATGGGATGTCATCAAAAGTGGGAAGTCAACAAAAATTGGTAGTCAAAAAAAGTGGGAAGTCATCAAAAGCGGGAAATCATCTAAAATGGGAAGTCAAGAAAAAGTTGGAAGTCATCAAAAGTGGGAAGTCATCAAAAGTGGAAAGTCATCAAAAGTTGGAAGTCAAGAAAAAGAGGGAAGTCATCAAAAATGGGATGTCTTCGAAAGTGGGAAATCATCTGAAATGGGAAGTCAAGAAAAAGTTGGAAGTCATCAAAAGCATGAAGTCAGGAAAATGTGGGAAGTAAAAAAAAAGTGGGAAGTCATCAAGAGTGGGAAGTCAAGAAAAAGAGGGCAAGTAAAAAAAAGTGGGAAGTCATCAAAAGTGGGAAGTCATCAAAAGCGGGAAATCATCTCAAATGGGAAGTCAAGAAAAAGTGGGAAGTCATGAAAAGTGGGAAGTCATCAAAAGTGGAAAGTCATCAAAAGTTGGAAGTCAAGAAAAAGTGGGAAGTCATCAAAAATGGGAAGTCTTCAAAAGTGGGAAATCATCTGAAATGGGAAGTCAAGAAAAAGTTGGAGGTCAACAAAAGAATGAAGTCATCAAAGGTGGGAAGTCAAGAAAAAGTGAGAAGTCAAGAAAAAGTGGGAAGTCAAGAAAATGTGGGAAGTCAAGAAAAAGTGGGAAGTCATTAATAGTGGGATGTCATCAAAAGTGGGAAGTCAAGAAAAAGTGGAAAGTGATCGGAAGTGGGAAGTAAAGAAAAAGTGGGAAGTCAAGAAAAAGTGGAAGTCATCAAAAATGGGAAGTCCTCAAAAAGGCGAAGTCAAGAAAAAGTGGGAACTCATCAATAGTGGGAAGTCAAGAAAAGTGGGAAGTCAGGAAAAAGTGGGAAGTCTTTAAAAGTGAGAGGTCATCAAAAGTGGGAAGTCAAGAACATAGGGGAAGTCATCGAAAGTGGGAAGTCATCAAAAGTGGGAAGTGAATCAAAAATGGGCAGTCTTCAAAAGTCGGAAATCATCTAAAATTGGAAGTCAAGAAAAAGTGGGAAGTCATCAAAAGTGGGAAGTCTTCAAAAGTGGAAGGTCATCAAAAGTGGGAAGTGAAGAAAAAATGGGCAGTCAAGAAAAAGTAGGAAGTCCTCAAATATGGGAAGTCATCAAAAGTGGGAAGTCTTCAAAAGTGGGAAATCATCTAAAATGGGAAGTCAAGAAAAAGTGGGAAGTCATCAAAAGTGGGACGTCATCAAATGTGGAAAGTCATCAAATGTGGGAAGTCAAGAAAGAGTGGAAAGTCATCAAAAATGGGAAGTCTTCAAAAGTGGGAAATCATCTGAAATGGGGAGTCAAGAAAAAGTTGGAAGTCATCAAAAGCGGGAAGTCATCAAAAGTGGGAAGTCAAGAAAAAGTGAGAAGTCAAGAAAAAGTGGGAAGTCAAGAAAATGTGGGAAGTCAAAAAAGTGGGAATTCATTAAAAGTGGGAGGTCATCAAAAGTGGGAATTCAAGAAAAAGGGGGAAGTCATCAAAAGTGGGAAGTCAAGAAAAAGTGGGAAGTAAAAAAAAAGTGGGAAGTCATCAAGAGTGGGATGTCAAGAAAAAGTGGGAAGTAAAAAAAAAGTGGGAAGTCATCAAAAGTGGATGTCATCAAAAGTGGGAAGTTACAAAAAGTGGGAAGTCAAGAAAAAGTGGGAAGTCATCAAAAGTGAGAAGTCATCCAAAGTGGGAAGTCATCAAAAATGGGAAGTCAAGAAAATGTGGGAAGTCATCAAAAATGGGAAGGCTTCAAAAGTAGGAAATCATTTGAAATGGAAGTCAAGAAAAAGTTGGAAGTCATCAAAAGCGGGAAGTCATCAAAATTGGGAGGTCAAGAAAAAGTGGGAAATCATCAAAAATGGGAATTCATCAACAGTGGGAAGTGAAGAAAAAATAGGCAGTCAAGAAAAAGTAGGAAGTCCTCAAATATGGAAGTCATCAAAAGTGGGAAGTCACGGAAATGTTGGAGGTCGTCAAAACTGGGAAGTCATCAAAAGTGGAAGTCAACAGAAATTGGTAGTCAAGAAAAAGTGGGAAGTCATCAAAAGCGGGAAATCATCTCAAATGGGAAGTCAAGAAAAAGTGGGAAGTCATGAAAAGTGGGAAGTCATCAAAAGTGGAAAGTCATCAAAAGTTGGAAGTCAAGAAAAAGTGGGAAGTCATCAAAAATGGGAAGTCTTCAAAAGTGGGAAATCATCTGAAATGGGAAGTCAAGAAAAAGTTGGAGGTCAACAAAAGCATGAAGTCATCAAAGGTGGGAAGTCAAGAAAAAGTGAGAAGTCAAGAAAAAGTGGGAAGTCAAGAAAATGTGGGAAGTCAAGAAAAAGTGGGAAGTCATTAATAGTGGGATGTCATCAAAAGTGGAAGTCAAGAAAAAGTGGAAAGTGATCGGAAGTGGGAAGTAAAGAAAAAGTGGGAAGTCAAGAAAAAGTGGAAGTCATCAAAAATGGGAAGTCCTCAAAAAGGCGAAGTCAAGAAAAAGTGGGAACTCATCAATAGTGGGAAGTCAAGAAAAGTGGGAAGTCAGGAAAAAGTGGGAAGTCTTTAAAAGTGAGAGGTCATCAAAAGTGGGAAGTCAAGAACATATGGGAAGTCATCGAAAGTGGGAAGTCATCAAAAGTGGGAAGTGAATCAAAAATGGGCAGTCTTCAAAAGTCGGAAATCATCTAAAATTGGAAGTCAAGAAAAAGTGGGAAGTCATCAAAAGTGGGAAGTCTTCAAAAGTGGAAGGTCATCAAAAGTGGGAATTTAAGAAAGAGTGGGAAGTCATCAAAAGTGGGAAGTCAAGAAAAAGTGGGAAGTCAAGAAAAAGTGGGAAGTCATTAAAAGTGGGAAGTCATCAAAAGTGGGAAATCAAGAAAAAGTGGGAAGTCATCAAGAGTGGGAAGTCAAGAAAAAGTGGGAAGTCATCAAGAGTGGGAAGTCAAGAAAAAATGGAAATTAAAAAAAAAGTGGCAAGTCATCAAAAGTGGCATGTCAACAAAAGTGGGAAGTCATCAAAAGTGGGAAGTCATCAAAAGTGGGATGTCATCAAAAGTGGCAAGTCATCAAAAATGGAAAGTCATCAAAAGTGGGAAGTCAAGAAAAAGTGGAAGTCAAGAAAAAGTGGAAGTCATCAAAAGTGGGAAGTCATCAAAAAGGGGAAGTCAAGAAAAAGTGGGAACTCATCAAAAGTGGGAAGTCAAGAAAAGTGGGAAGTCAAGAAAAAGTTGGAGGTCATCAAAAGCATGAAGTCATCAAAGGTGGGAAGTCAAGAAAAAGTGAGAAGTCAAGAAAAAGTGGGAAGTCAAGAAAATGTGGGAAGTAAAGAAAAAGTGGGAAGTCATTAATAGTGGGATGTCATCAAAAGTGGGAAGTCAAGAAAAAGTGGAAAGTGACCGGAAGTGGGAAGTCAAGAAAAAGTGGGAAATCATCAAAAATGGGAAGTCATCCACAGTGGGAAGTGAAGAAAGAATGGGAAGTCAAGAAAAAGTAGGAAGTTGTCAAATGTGGGAAGTCATCAAAAGTGGGAGGTCACGGAAAAGTGGGAAATCATCTAAAATGGGAAGTGAAGAAAATGTGGGAAGTCATCAAAAGTGGGAAGTCATCAAAAGTGGAAAGTCGTCAAAAGTGGGAAGTCAGGAAAAAGTGGGAAGTAAAAAATATTGAGAAGTCATCAAGAGTGGGAAGTCAAGAAAAAGTGGGAAGTAAAAAAAGTGGGAAGTCATCAAAAGTGGGAATTCAAGAGAAAGTCGGAAGTCATCAAAAGTGGGAAGTCAAGAAAAAATGGGAAGTAAAAAAATGTTGGAAGTCATCAAGAGTGGGATGTCAAGAAAAAATGGGAAGAAAAAAAAAGTGGGAAGTCATCAAAAGTGGGATGTCATCAAAAGTGGGAAGTTACAAAAAGTGGGAAGTGAAGAAAAAGTGGGAAGTCATCAAAAGTGGATAGTCATCAAAAGTGGAAAGTCATCAAAAGTGGGAAGTTAAGAAAAAGTGGGAAGTCATTAATTGTGGGATGTCATCAAAAGTGGGAAGTCATCAAAAGTGGAAAGTCATCAGAAGTGGGAAGTCAAGAAAAAGTGGGAAATCAAGAAAAAGTGGAAGTCATCAAAAGTGGGAATTCATCAAAAAGGCGAAGTCAAGAAAAATTGGGAACTCATCAAAAGTGGGAAGTCAAGAAGAAGAGGGGAAGTAAAAACAAGTGGAAAGTCATCAAAAGTGGGATGTCGTCAAAAGTGGGAAGTCATCAAAAGTGGGAAGTCATCAAAAGTCGGAAGTCATCAAAAAGGCGAAGTCAAGAAAAAGTGGGAACTCATCAAAAGTGGGAAGTCAAGAAAAGTGGGAAGTCAAGAAAAAGTGGGAAGTCTTTAAAAGTGAGAGGTCATCAAAAGGGGGAAGTCAAGAAAAACGGGAAGTCATCGAAAGTGGGAAGTCATCCAAAGTGGGAAGTTATCAAAAGTCAGAAGTCACCGAAAGTGGGAAGTCAACAAAAAGTGGGAAATCATCAAAAATGGGAAGTCATCAAAAGTGGGAAGTGAAGAAAAAATGGGAAGTCAAGAAAAAGTAGGAAGTCCTCAAATATGGGAAGTCATCAAAAGTGGGAAGTCACGGAAATGTTGGAGGTCGTGAAAACTGGGATGTCATCAAAAGTGGGAAGTCAACAAACATTGGTAGTCAAGAAAAAGTGGGAAGTCATCAAAAGCGGGAAATCATCTAAAATGGGAAGTCAAGAAAAAGTGGAAGTCATCAAAAGTGGGAAGTCATCAAAAAGGCGAAGTCAAGAAAAAGTGGGAACTCATCAAAAGTTGGAAGTCAAGAAAAGTGGGAAGTCAAGAAAAAGTGGGAACTCATCAAAAGTGGGAAGTCAAGAAAAGTGGGAAGTCAAGAAAAAGTTGGAGGTCATCAAAAGCATTAAGTCATCAAAGGTGGGAAGTCAAGAAAAAGTGAAAAGTCAAGAAAAAGTGGGAAGTCAAGAAAAGTTGGGAAGTCAAGAAAAAATGGGAAGTCATTAATAGTGGGATGTCATCAAAAGTGGGAAGTCAAGAAAAAGTGGAAAGTGATCGGAAGTGGGAAGTGAAGAAAAAGTGGGAAGTCAAGAAAAAGTGGAAGTCATCAAAAATGGGAAGTCCTCAAAAAGGCGAAGTCAAGAAAAAGTGGGAACTCATCAATAGTGGGAAGTCAAGAAAAGTGGGAAGTCAGGAAAAAGTGGGAAGTCTTTAAAAGTGAGAGGTCATCAGAAGTGGGAAGTCAAGAACATATGGGAAGTCATCGAAAGTGGGAAGTCATCAAAAGTGGGAAGTGAATCAAAAATGGGCAGTCTTCAAAAGTCGGAAATCATCTAAAATTGGAAGTCAAGAAAAAGTGGGAAGTAATCAAAAGTGGGAAGTCATCAAAAGTGGAAAGTCATTAAAAGTGGGAATTCAAGAAAAAGTGGGAAGTCATCAAAAATGGGAAGTCATCAAAAGTGGGATGTCATCAAAAGTGGGAAGTTACAAATAGTGGGAAGTCAAGAAAAAGTGGGAAGTGAAGAAAAAGTAGGAAGTCATCAAAAGTGGGAAGTCATCAAAAGTGGAAAGTCATCAAAAGTGGGATGTCATCAAAAGTGGGAAGTTACAAAAAGTGGGAAGTGAAGAAAAGTGGGAAGTCAAGAAAAAGTAGGAAGTAAAAAAAAAAGTGGGAAGTCATCAAGAGTGGGATGTCAAGAAAAAATGGGAAGTAAAAAAAAAGAGGGAAGTCATCAAAAGTGGGAAGTCATCAAAAGTGGGAAGTTACAAAAAGTGGGAAGTGAAGAAAAGTGGGAAGTCAAGAAAAAGTAGGAAGTAAAAAAAAAGTGGGAAGTCATCAAGAGTGGGATGTCAAGAAAAAATGGGAAGTAAAAAAAAGAGGGAAGTCATCAAAAGTGGGAAGTCATCAAAAGTGGAAAGTCGTCAAAAGTGGGAAGTCAAGAAAAAGTGGGAAGTAAAAAAAATTGAGAAGTCATCAAGACTGGGAAGTCAAGAAAAAGTGGGAAGTAAAAAAGTGGGAAGTCATCAAAAGTGGGATGTCATCAAAAGTGGGAAGTCATCATAGTGGGAAGTCAAGAAAAAGTGGGAAGTCATCAAAAGTGGGAAGTCAAGAAAAAGTGGGAAGTGAAGAAAAAGTAGGAGGTCATCAAAAGTGGGAAGTCATCAAAAGTGGAAAGTCATCAAAAGTGGGAAGTCAAGAAAAAGTGGGAAGTCATGAAATTGTGAGAAGTGAAGAAAAAGTGGGAAGTCATTAAAAGTGGGAGGTCATCAAAAGTGGGCATTCAAGAAAAAGTGGGAAGTCAAGAAAAAGTGGGAAGTCAAGAAAATCTAGGAAGTCAAAAAAGTGGGAAGTCATTAAAAGTGGGAGGTCATCAAAAGTGGGAATTCAAGAGAAAGTGGGAAGTCATCAAAAGTGGTAAGTCAAGAAAACGTGGGAAGTAAAAAAATGTGGGAAGTCATCAAGAGTGGGATGTCAAGAAAAAGTGGGAAGTAAAAAAAAGTGGGAAGTCATCAAAAGTGGGATGTCATCAAAAGTGGGAAGTTACAAAAAGTGGGAAGTGAAGAAAAAGTGGGAAGTCATCAAAAGTGGATAGTCATCAAAAGTGGAAAGTCATCAAAAGTGGGAAGTCAAGAAAAAGTGGGAAGTCATCAAAAATAGGAAGTCTTCAAAAGTGGGATATCATCTGAAATGGGAAGTCAAGAAAAAGTTGGAAGTCATCAAAAGCGGGAAGTCATCAAAAGTGGGAAGTCAAGAAAAAGTGGGAAGTAAAAAATAACTGGGAAGTCATCAAGAGTGGAAAGTCAACAAAAAGTGGGAAGTCAAGAAATAGTGGGAAGTCAAGAAAAAGTGGGAAGTCAAGAAAAAGTGGAAGTCATCAAAAGTGGGAAGTCATCAAAAAGGCGAAGTCAAGAAAAAGTGGGAAGTCTTTAAAAGTGAGAGGTCATCAAAAGTGGGAAGTCAAGAAAATACGGGAAGTAATCGAAAGTGGGAAGTCATCAAAAGTGGGAAGTTATGAAAAGTCAGAAGTCACCGAAAGTGGGAAGTCAAGAAAAAGTGGGAAATCATCAAAAATGGGAAGTCATCAAAAGTGGGAAGTGATGAAAAAATGGGCAGTCAAGAAAAAGTAGGAAGTCCTCAAATATGGGAGGTCATCAAAAGCGGGAAATTATCTCAAATGGGAAGTCAAGAAAAAGTGGGAAGTCATGAAAAGTGGGAAGTCATCAAAAGTGGAAAGTCATCAAAAGTTGGAAGTCAAGAAAAAGTGGGAAGTCATCAAAATGGGAAGTCTTCAAAAGTGGGAAATCATCTGAAATGGGAAGTCAAGAAAAGTTGGAGGTCAACAAAAGCATGAAGTCATCAAAGGTGGGAAGTCAAGAAAAGTGAGAAGTCAAGAAAAAGTGGGAAGTCAAGAAAATGTGGGAAGTCAAGAAAAAGTGGGAAGTCATTAATAGTGGGATGTCATCAAAAGTGGGAAGTCAAAAAAAAGTGGAAAGTGATCGGAAGTGGGAAGTGAAGAAAAAGTGGGAAGTCAAGAAAAAGTGGAAGTCATCAAAAATGGGAAGTCCTCAAAAAAGCGAAGTCAAGAAAAAGTGGGAACTCATCAATAGTGGGAAGTCAAGAAAGTGGGAAGTCAGGAAAAGTGGAAGTCTTTAAAAGTGAGAGGTCATCAAAAGTGGGAAGTCAAGAACATATGGGAAGTCATCGAAAGTGGGAAGTCATCAAAAGTGGGAAGTCATCTAAAATGGGAAGTCAAGAAAAAGTTGGAAGTCATCAAAAGTGGGAAGTCATCAAAAGTGGAAAGTCATGAAAAGTTGGAAGTCCAGAAAAAGTGGGAAGTCATCAAAAATGGGATGTCTTCGAAAGTGGGAAATTATCTGAAATGGGAAGTCAAGAAAAAGTTGGAAGTCATCAAAAGCATGAAGTCATCAAAAGTGGGAATTTATCAAAAAGGCGAAGTCAAGAAAAATTGGGAACTCATCAAAAGTGGGAAGTCAAGAAAAGTGGGAAGTCAGGAAAAAGTTTGAAGTCTTTAAAAGTGAGAGGTCATAGAAGGGGGAAATCAATAAAATACGGGAAGTCATCGAAAGTGGGAAGTCATCAAAAGTGGGATGTTATCAAAAGTCAGGAGTCATCAAAAGCGGGAAGTCATCAAAAGTGGGAAGTCAAGAAAAAGTGAGAAGTGAAGAAAAAGTGGGAAGTCAAGAAAATGTGGGAAGTCAAAAAAAGTGGGAAGTCATTAAAAGTGGGAAGTCATCAAAGTGGGAATTCAAGAAAGAGTGGGAAGTCATCAAAAGTGGGAAGTCAAGAAGAAGTGGGAAGTAAAAAAAAACTTGGAAGTCATCAAGAGTGGGAAGTCAAGAAAAAGTGGGAGGTCAGGAACATGTGGGAAGTCAAGAAAAAGTGGGAAGTCATTAAAAGTGGGAAGTCATCAAAAGTGGGAAATCAAGAAAAAGTGGGAAGTCATCAAGAGTCGGAAGTCAAGAAAAACTGGGAAGTCATCAAGAGTGGGAAGTCAAGAAAAAATGGAAGGTAAAAAAAAGTGGCAAGTCATCAAAAGTGGGATGTCAACAAAAGTGGGAAGTCATCAAAAGTGGGAAGTCATCAAAAGTGGAATGTCATCAAAAGTGGCAAGTCATCAAAAGTGGAAAGTCATCAAAAGTGGGAAGTCAAAAAAAAGTGGGAAGTCAAGAAAAAGTGGAAGTCATCAAAAGTGGGAAGTCATCAAAAAGGCGAAGTCAAGAAAAAATGGGAACTCATCAAAATGGGAAGTCAAGAAAAGTGGAAGTCAAGAAAAAGTGGGAAGTCTTTAAAAGTGAGAGGTCATCAAAAGTGGGAAGTCAAGAAAATACGGGAAGTCATCGAAAGAGGGAAGTAATCAAAAGTGGGACGTTATCAAAAGTCAGAGGTCACCGGAAGTGGGAAGTCAAGAAAAAGTGGGAAATCATCAAAAATGGGAAGTCATCAACAGTGGGAAGTGAAGAAAAAATGGGAAGTCAAGAAAAAGTAGGAAGTTGTCAAATATGGGAAGTCATCAAAAGTGGGAAATCACGGAAAAGTGGGAAATCATCTAAAATGGGAAGTCAAGAAAAAGTGGAAGTCATCAAAAGTGGGAAGTCATCAAAAGTGGAAAGTCATTAAAAGTGGGAAGTCAAGAAAAAATGGGAAGTCATCAAAAATGGGAAGTTTCAAAAGTGGGAAATCATCTGAAATGGGAAGTCAAGAAAAAGTTGGAAGTCATCAAAAGCGGGAAATCAGGAAAATGTGGGAAGTAAAAAAAAAGTGGGAAGTCATCAAGAGTTGGGAAGTCAAGAAAAAGAGGGGAAGTATAAAAAAGTGGGAAGTCATCAAAAGTGGGATGTCGTCAAAAGTGAGAAGTCATCAAAAGTGGGAAGTCATCAAAAGTGGGAAGTCATCAAAAAGGTGAAGTCAAGAAAAAGTGGGAACTCATCAAAAGTGGGAAGTCAAGAAAAGTGGGAAGTGAAGAAAAAATGGGAAGTCAAGAAAAAGTAGGAAGTCCTGAAATATGGGAAGTCCTCAAAAGTGGGAAGTCACGGAAATGTTGGAGGTCGTGAAAACTGGGATGTCATCAAAAGTGGGAAGTCAACAAACATTGGTAGTCAAGAAAAAGTGGGAAGTCAAGAAAAAGTGGGAAGTCATCAAAAATAGGAAGTCTTCAAAAGTGGGATATCATCTGAAATGGGAAGTCAAGAAAAAGTTGGAAGTCATCAAAAGCGGGAAGTCATCAAAAGTGGGAAGTCAAGAAAAAGTGGGAAGTAAAAAATAACTGGGAAGTCATCAAGAGTGGAAAGTCAACAAAAAGTGGGAAGTCAAGAAATAGTGGGAAGTCAAGAAAAAGTGGGAAGTCAAGAAAAAGTGGAAGTCATCAAAAGTGGGAAGTCATCAAAAAGGCGAAGTCAAGAAAAAGTGGGAAGTCTTTAAAAGTGAGAGGTCATCAAAAGTGGGAAGTCAAGAAAATACGGGAAGTAATCGAAAGTGGGAAGTCATCAAAAGTGGGAAGTTATGAAAAGTCAGAAGTCACCGAAAGTGGGAAGTCAAGAAAAAGTGGGAAATCATCAAAATGGGAAGTCATCAAAAGTGGGAAGTGATGAAAAAATGGGCAGTCAAGAAAAGTAGGAAGTCCTCAAATATGGGAGGTCATCAAAAGCGGGAAATTATCTCAAATGGGAAGTCAAGAAAAAGTGGGAAGTCATGAAAAGTGGGAAGTCATCAAAAGTGGAAAGTCATCAAAAGTTGGAAGTCAAGAAAAAGTGGGAAGTCATCAAAAATGGGAAGTCTTCAAAAGTGGGAAATCATCTGAAATGGGAAGTCAAGAAAAAGTTGGAGGTCAACAAAAGCATGAAGTCATCAAAGGTGGGAAGTCAAGAAAAAGTGAGAAGTCAAGAAAAAGTGGGAAGTCAAGAAAATGTGGGAAGTCAAGAAAAAGTGGGAAGTCATTAATAGTGGGATGTCATCAAAAGTGGGAAGTCAAAAAAAAGTGGAAAGTGATCGGAAGTGGGAAGTGAAGAAAAAGTGGGAAGTCAAGAAAAAGTGGAAGTCATCAAAAATGGGAAGTCCTCAAAAAAGCGAAGTCAAGAAAAAGTGGGAACTCATCAATAGTGGGAAGTCAAGAAAAGTGGGAAGTCAGGAAAAAGTGGGAAGTCTTTAAAAGTGAGAGGTCATCAAAAGTGGGAAGTCAAGAACATATGGGAAGTCATCGAAAGTGGGAAGTCATCAAAAGTGGGAAGTCATCTAAAATGGGAAGTCAAGAAAAAGTTGGAAGTCATCAAAAGTGGGAAGTCATCAAAAGTGGAAAGTCATGAAAAGTTGGAAGTCCAGAAAAAGTGGGAAGTCATCAAAAATGGGATGTCTTCGAAAGTGGGAAATTATCTGAAATGGGAAGTCAAGAAAAAGTTGGAAGTCATCAAAAGCATGAAGTCATCAAAAGTGGGAATTTATCAAAAAGGCGAAGTCAAGAAAAATTGGGAACTCATCAAAAGTGGGAAGTCAAGAAAAGTGGGAAGTCAGGAAAAAGTTTGAAGTCTTTAAAAGTGAGAGGTCATAGAAGGGGGAAATCAATAAAATACGGGAAGTCATCGAAAGTGGGAAGTCATCAAAAGTGGGATGTTATCAAAAGTCAGAGTCATCAAAAGCGGGAAGTCATCAAAAGTGGGAAGTCAAGAAAAAGTGAGAAGTGAAGAAAAAGTGGGAAGTCAAGAAAATGTGGGAAGTCAAAAAAAGTGGGAAGTCATTAAAAGTGGGAAGTCATCAAAAGTGGGAATTCAAGAAAGAGTGGGAAGTCATCAAAAGTGGGAAGTCAAGAAGAAGTGGGAAGTAAAAAAAAACTTGGAAGTCATCAAGAGTGGGAAGTCAAGAAAAAGTGGGAGGTCAGGAACATGTGGGAGGTCAAGAAAAAGTGGGAAGTCATTAAAAGTGGGAAGTCATCAAAAGTGGGAAATCAAGAAAAAGTGGGAAGTCATCAAGAGTCGGAAGTCAAGAAAAACTGGGAAGTCATCAAGAGTGGGAAGTCAAGAAAAAATGGAAGGTAAAAAAAGTGGCAAGTCATCAAAAGTGGGATGTCAACAAAAGTGGGAAGTCATCAAAAGTGGGAAGTCATCAAAAGTGGAATGTCATCAAAAGTGGCAAGTCATCAAAAGTGGAAAGTCATCAAAAGTGGGAAGTCAAAAAAAAAGTGGGAAGTCAAGAAAAAGTGGAAGTCATCAAAAGTGGGAAGTCATCAAAAAGGCGAAGTCAAGAAAAAATGGGAACTCATCAAAAGTGGGAAGTCAAGAAAAGTGGGAAGTCAAGAAAAAGTGGGAAGTCTTTAAAAGTGAGAGGTCATCAAAAGTGGGAAGTCAAGAAAATACGGGAAGTCATCGAAAGAGGGAAGTAATCAAAAGTGGGACGTTATCAAAAGTCAGAGGTCACCGGAAGTGGGAAGTCAAGAAAAAGTGGGAAATCATCAAAATGGGAAGTCATCAACAGTGGGAAGTGAAGAAAAAATGGGAAGTCAAGAAAAAAGTAGGAAGTTGTCAAATATGGGAAGTCATCAAAAGTGGGAAATCACGGAAAAGTGGGAAATCATCTAAAATGGGAAGTCAAGAAAAAGTGGAAGTCATCAAAAGTGGGAAGTCATCAAAAGTGGAAAGTCATTAAAAGTGGGAAGTCAAGAAAAAATGGGAAGTCATCAAAATGGGAAGTTTTCAAAAGTGGGAAATCATCTGAAATGGGAAGTCAAGAAAAAGTTGGAAGTCATCAAAAGCGGGAAATCAGGAAAATGTGGGAAGTAAAAAAAAAGTGGGAAGTCATCAAGAGTTGGGAAGTCAAGAAAAAGAGGGGAAGTATAAAAAAGTGGGAAGTCATCAAAAGTGGGATGTCGTCAAAAGTGAGAAGTCATCAAAAGTGGGAAGTCATCAAAAGTGGGAAGTCATCAAAAAGGTGAAGTCAAGAAAAAGTGGGAACTCATCAAAAGTGGGAAGTCAAGAAAAGTGGGAAGTGAAGAAAAAATGGGAAGTCAAGAAAAAGTAGGAAGTCCTGAAATATGGGAAGTCCTCAAAAGTGGGAAGTCACGGAAATGTTGGAGGTCGTGAAAACTGGGATGTCATCAAAAGTGGGAAGTCAACAAACATTGGTAGTCAAGAAAAAGTGGGAAGTCACGGAAAAGTGGGAAATCATCTAAAATGGGAAGTCAAGAAAAAGTGGAAGTCATCAAAAGTGGAAGTCATCAAAAGTGGGAAGTCATCAAAAGTGGAAAGTCATTAAAAGTGGGAACTGAAGAAAAAGTGGGAAGTCATCAAAAATGGGAAGTCTTCAAAAGTGGGAAATCATCTGAAATGGGAAGTCAAGAAAAAGTTGAAAGTCATCAAAAGCGGGAAGTCAAGAAAATGTGGGAAGTAAAAAAAAAGTGCGAAGTCATCAAGAGTGGGAATTCAAGAAAAAGTGGGAGTAAAAAAAGTGGGAAGTCATCAAAAGTGGGATGTCGTCAAAAGTGGGAAGTCAAGAAAATACGGGAATTCATCGAAAATGGGAAGTCATCAAAAGTGGGAAGTCAACAAAAATTGGTAGTCAAGAAAAAGTGGGAAGTCATCAAAAAGGTGAAGTCAAGAAAAAGTGGGAACTCATCAAAAGTGGGAAGTCAAGAAAAGTGGGAAGTGAAGAAAAAATGGGAAGTCAAGAAAAAGTAGGAAGTCCTCAAATATGGGAAGTCATCAAAAGTGGGAAGTCACGGAAATGTTGGAGGTCGTGAAAACTGGGATGTCATCAAAAGTGGGAAGTCAACAAACATTGGTAGTCAAGAAAAAGTGGGAAGTCATCAAAAGCGGGAAATCATCTAAAATGGGAAGTCAAGAAAAAGTGGAAGTCATCAAAAGTGGGAAGTCATCAAAAAGGCGAAGTCAAGAAAAAGTGGGAACTCATCAAAAGTTGGAAGTCAAGAAAAGTGGGAAGTCAGGAAAAAGTGGGAAGTCTTTAAAAGTGAGAGGTCATCAAAAGTGGGAAGTCAAGAAAATACGGGAAGTCATCGAAAGTGGGAAGTAATCAAAAGTGGGACGTTATCAAAAGTCAGAGGTCACCGGAAGTGGGAAGTCAAGAAAAAGTGGGAAATCATCAAAAATGGGAAGTCATCCACAGTGGGAAGTGAAGAAAAAATGGGAAGTCAAGAAAAAGTAGGAAGTTGTCAAATATGGGAAGTCATCAAAAGTGGGAAGTCACGGAAAAGTGGGAAATCATCTAAAATGGGAAGTCAAGAAAAAGTGGAAGTCATCAAAAGCGGGAAATCATCTAAAATGGGAAGTCAAGAAAAAGTTGGAAGTCATCAAAAGTGGGAAGTCATCAAAAGTGGAAAGTCATGAAAAGTTGGAAGTCAAGAAAAAGTGGGAAGTCATCAAAAATGGGATGTCTTCGAAAGTGGGAAATCATCTGAAATGGGAAGTCAAGAAAAAGTTGGAAGTCATCAAAAGCATGAAGTCATCAAAGGTGGGAAGTCAAGAAAAAGTGAGAAGTCAGGAAAAAATGGCAAGTCAAGAAAATGTGGGAAGTCAAGAAAAAGTGGGAAGTCATTAATAGTGGGATGTCATCAAAAGTGGGAAGTCATCAAAAGTGGAAAGTCATCAGAAGTGGGAAGTCAAAAAAAGTGGGAAGTCAAGAAAAAGTGGAAGTCATCAAAAGTGGGAATTCATCAAAAAGGCGAAGTCAAGAAAAATTGGGAACTCATCAAAAGTGGTAAGTCAAGAAAAGTGGGAAGTCAGGAAAAAGTGTGAAGTCTTTAAAAGTGAGAGGTCATAGAAGGGGGAAGTCAATAAAATACGGGAAGTCATCGAAAGTGGGAAGTCATCAAAAGTGGGAAGTTATCAAAAGTCAGAAGTCAGCGAAAGTGGGAAGTCAAGGAAAAGTGGGAAATCATCAAAAATGAGAAGTCGTCAAAAGTGGGAAGTGAAGAAAAAATGGGCAGTCAAGAGAAAGTAGGAAGTCCTCAAATATGGGAAGTCATCAAAAGTGGGAAGTCTTCAAAAGTGGGAAATCATCAAAAATGGGAAGTCAAGAAAAAGTGGGAAGTCATCAAAAGTGGGAAGTCATCAAATGTGGAAAGTCATCAAATGGGGGAAGTCAAGAAAGAGTGGGAAGTCATCAAAAATGGGAAGTCTTCAAAAGTGGGAAATCATCTGAAATGGGAAGTCAAGAAAAAGTTGGAAGTCATCAAAAGCGGGATGTCATCAAAAGTGGGAAGTCAAGAAAAAGTGAGAAGTCAAGAAAAAGTGGGAAGTCAAAAAAATGTGGGAAGTCAAAAAAAGTGGGAATTCATTAAAAGTGGGAGGTCATCAAAAGTGGGAATTCAAGAAAAAATGGGAAGTCATCAAAAGTGGGAAGTCAAGAAAAAGTGGGAAGTTAAAAAAAAGTGGGAAGTCATCAAGAGTGGGATGTCAAGAAAAAGTGGGAAGTTACAAAAAGTGGGAAGTCAAGAAAAAGTGGGAACTCATCAATAGTGGGAAGTCAGGAAAAGTGGGAAGTCAGGAAAAAGTGGGAAGTCTTTAAAAGTGAGAGGTCATCAAAAGTGGGAAGTCAAGAACATATGGGAAGTCATCGAAAGTGGGAAGTCATCAAAAGTGGGAAGTGAATCAAAAACGGGCAGTCTTCAAAAGTCGGAAATCATCTAAAATTGGAAGTCAAGAAAAAGTGGGAAGTCATCAAAAGTGGGAAGTCTTCAAAAGTGGAAGGTCATCAAAAGTGGGAATTCAAGAAAGAGTGGGAAGTCATCAAAAGTGGGAAGTCAAGAAAAAGTGGGAAGTCAAGAAAAAGTGGGAAGTCATTAAAAGTGGGAAGTCATCAAATGTGGGAAATCAAGAAAAAGTGGGAAGTCATGAAGAGTGGGAAGTCAAGAAAAATAGGAAATTAAAAAAAAAGTGGCAAGTCATCAAAAGTGGGATGTCAACAAAAGTGGCAAGTCATCAAAAGTGGGAAGTCATCAAAAGTGGGAATTCATCAAAAAGGCGAAGTCAAGAAAAATTGGGAACTCATCAAAAGTGGGAAGTCAAGAAAAGTGGGAAGTCAGGAAAAAGTGTGAAGTCTTTAAAAGTGAGAGGTCATAGAAGGGGGAAGTCAATAAAATACGGGAAGTCATCGAAAGTGGGAAGTCATCAAAAGTGGGATGTTATCAAAAGTCAGGAGTCATCAAAAGCGGGAAGTCATCAAAAGTGGGAAGTCAAGAAAATGTGAGAAGTGAAGAAAAAGTGGGAAGTCAAGAAAATGTGGGAAGTCAAAAAAAGTGGGAAGTCATTAAAAGTGGGAAGTCATCAAAAGTGGGAATTCAAGAAAGAGTGGGAAGTCATCAAAAGTGGGAAGTCAAGAAGAAGTGGGAAGTAAAAAAAAACTTGGAAGTCATCAAGAGTGGGAAGTCAAGAAAAAGTGGGAGGTCAGGAACATGTGGGAAGTCAAGAAAAAGTGGGAAGTCATTAAAAGTGGGAAGTCATCAAAAGTGGGAAATCAAGAAAAAGTGGGAAGTCATCAAGAGTCGGAAGTCAAGAAAAACTGGGAAGTCATCAAGAGTGGGAAGTCAAAAAAAATGGAAGTAAAAAAAAGTGGCAAGTCATCAAAAGTGGGATGTCAACAAAAGTGGGAAGTCATCAAAAGTGGGAAGTCATCAAAAGTGGAATGTCATCAAAAAAGGCAAATCATCAAAAGTGGAAAGTCATCAAAAGTGGGAAGTCAAAAAAAAGTGGGAAGTCAAGAAAAAGTGGAAGTCATCAAAAGTGGGAAGTCATCAAAAAGGCGAAGTCAAGAAAAAGTGGAACTCATCAAAAGTGGGAAGTCAAGAAAAGTGGGAAGTCAAGAAAAAGTGGGAAGTCTTTAAAAGTGAGAGGTCATCAAAGTGGGAAGTCAAGAAAATACGGGAAGTCATCGAAAGAGGGAAGTAATCAAAAGTGGGACGTTATCAAAAGTCAGAGGTCACCGGAAGTGGAAGTCAAGAAAAAGTGGGAAATCATCAAAAATGGGAAGTCATCAACAGTGGGAAGTGAAGAAAAAATGGGAAGTCAAGAAAAAGTAGGAAGTTGTCAAATATGGGAAGTCATCAAAAGTGGGAAATCACGGAAAAGTGGGAAATCATCTAAAATGGGAAGTCAAGAAAAAGTGGAAGTCATCAAAAGTGGGAAGTCATCAAAAGTGGAAAGTCATTAAAAGTGGGAAGTCAAGAAAAAATGGGAAGTCATCAAAAATGGGAAGTTTTCAAAAGTGGGAAATCATCTGAAATGGGAAGTCAAGAAAAAGTTGGAAGTCATCAAAAGCGGGAAATCAGGAAAATGTGGGAAGTAAAAAAAAAGTGGGAAGTCATCAAGAGTTGGGAAGTCAAGAAAAAGAGGGGAAGTATAAAAAAGTGGGAAGTCATCAAAAGTGGGATGTCGTCAAAAGTGAGAAGTCATCAAAAGTGGGAAGTCATCAAAAGTGGGAAGTCATCAAAAAGGTGAAGTCAAGAAAAAGTGGGAACTCATCAAAAGTGGGAAGTCAAGAAAAGTGGGAAGTGAAGAAAAAATGGGAAGTCAAGAAAAAGTAGGAAGTCCTCAAATATGGGAAGTCATCAAAAGTGGGAAGTCACGGAAATGTTGGAGGTCGTGAAAACTGGGATGTCATCAAAAGTGGGAAGTCAACAAACATTGGTAGTCAAGAAAAAGTGGGAAGTCATCAAAAGCGGGAAATCATCTAAAATGAGAAGTCAAGAAAAAGTGGAAGTCATCAAAAGTGGGAAGTCATCAAAAAGGCGAAGTCAAGAAAAAGTGGGAACTCATCAAAAGTTGGAAGTCAAGAAAAGTGGGAAGTCAGGAAAAAGTGGGAAGTCTTTAAAAGTGAGAGGTCATCAAAAGTGGGAAGTCAAGAAAATACGGGAAGTCATCGAAAGTGGGAAGTAATCAAAAGTGGGACGTTATCAAAAGTCAGAGGTCACCGGAAGTGGGAAGTCAAGAAAAAGTGGGAAATCATCAAAAATGGGAAGTCATCCACAGTGGGAAGTGAAGAAAAATGGGAAGTCAAGAAAAAGTAGGAAGTTGTCAAATATGGGAAGTCATCAAAAGTGGGAAGTCACGGAAAAGTGGGAAATCATCTAAAATGGGAAGTCAAGAAAAAGTGGAAGTCATCAAAAGTGGAAGTCATCAAAAGTGGGAAGTCATCAAAAGTGGAAAGTCATTAAAAGTGGGAAGTGAAGAAAAAGTGGGAAGTCATCAAAAATGGGAAGTCTTCAAAAGTGGGAAATCATCTGAAATGGGAAGTCAAGAAAAAGTTGAAAGTCATCAAAAGCGGGAAGTCAAGAAAATATGGGAAGTAAAAAAAAAGTGCGAAGTCATCAAGAGTGGGAATTCAAGAAAAAGTGGAGTAAAAAAGTGGGAATCATCAAAAGTGGGATGTCGTCAAAAAGTGGGAAGTCAAGAATACGGGAATTCATCGAAATGGGAAGTCATCAAAAGTGGGAAGTTATCAAAAGTCAGAAGTCACCGAAAGTGGGAAGTCAAGAAAAAGTCGGAAATCATCAAAAATGGGATGTCTTCAAAAGTGGGAAGTCAACAAAAATTGGTAGTCAAGAAAAAGTGGGAAGTCATCAAAAAGGTGAAGTCAAGAAAAAGTGGGAACTCATCAAAAGTGGGAAGTCAAGAAAAGTGGGAAGTGAAGAAAAAATGGGAAGTCAAGAAAAAGTAGGAAGTCCTCAAATAGGGAAGTCATCAAAAGTGGGAAGTCACGGAAATGTTGGAGGTCGTGAAAACTGGGATGTCATCAAAAGTGGGAAGTCAACAAACATTGGTAGTCAAGAAAAAGTGGGAAGTCATCAAAAGCGGATCATTCTAAAATGGGAAGTCAAGAAAAAGTGGAAGTCATCAAAAGTGGGAAGTCATCAAAAAGGCGAAGTCAAGAAAAAGTGGGAACTCATCAAAAGTTGGAAGTCAAGAAAAGTGGGAAGTCAGGAAAAATGGGAAGTCTTTAAAGTGAGAGTCATCAAAAGTGGGAAGTCAAGAAAATACGGGAAGTCATCGAAAAGTGGGAAGTAATCAAAAGTGGGACGTTATCAATATCAGAGGTCACCGGAAGTGGAAGTCAAGAAAAAGTGGAAATCATCAAAAATGGGAAATCATCACAGTGGGAAGTGAAGAAAAAATGGGAAGTCAAGAAAAAGTAGGAAGTTGTCAAATATGAAGTCATCAAAGGTGGAAGTCACGGAAAAGTGGGAAATCATCTAAAATGGGAAGTCAAGAAAAAGTGGAAGTCATCAAAAGTGGAAGTCATCAAAAGTGGGAAGTCATCAAAAGTGGAAAGTCATTAAAAGTGGGAAGTGAAGAAAAAGTGGGAAGTCATCAAAAATGGGAAGTCTTCAAAAGTGGGAAACATCATCTGAAATGGGAAGTCAAGAAAAGTTGAAAGTCATCAAAAGCGGAAGTCAAGAAAATGTGGGAGTAAAAAAGTGGAAGTCATCAAAAGTGGGATGTCGTCAAAAGTGGGAAGTCAAGAAAATACGGGAATTCATCGAAAATGGGAAGTCATCAAAAGTGGGAAGTTATCAAAAGTCAGAAGTCACCGAAAGTGGGAAGTCAAGAAAAAGTCGGAAATCATCAAAATGGGAGTCATCACAAAGTGGGAAGTCAACAAAATTGGTAGTCAAGAAAAAGTGGGAAGTCATCAAAAGCGGAAATCATCTAAAATGGAAGTCAAGAAAAGTTGGAAGTCATCAAAAGTGGAAGTCATCAAAAGTGGAAAGTCATGAAAAGTTGGAAGTCAAGAAAAAAGTGGGAAGTCATCAAAAATGGATGTTTGAAAGTGGGAAATCATCTGAAATGGGAAGTTAAGAAAAAGTTGGAAGTCATCAAAAGCATGAAGTCATCAAAGGTGGGAAGTCAAGAAAAAGTGAGAAGTCAGGAAAAAATGGCAAGTCAAGAAAATGTGGGAAGTCAAGAAAAAGTGGGAAGTCATTAATAGTGGGATGTCATCAAAAGTGGGAAGTCATCAAAGTGGAAAGTCATCAGAAGTGGGAAGTCAAGAAAAAGTGGGAAGTCAGAAAAAGTGGAAGTCATCAAAAGTGGGAATTCATCAAAAGGCGAAGTCAAGAAAAATTGGGAACTCATCAAAAGTGGTAAGTCAAGAAAAGTGGGAAGTCAGGAAAAAAGTGTGAGTCTTTAAAAAGTGAGAGGTCTAGAAGGGGAAGTCAATAAAATACGGGAAGACATCGAAAGTGGGAAGTCATCAAAAGTGGGAAGTTATCAACAGTCAGAAGTCAGCGAAAGTGGGAAGTCAAGGAAAAGTGGGAAATCATCAAAAATGAGAAGTCGTCAAAAGTGGGAAGTGAAGAAAAATTGGCAGCAAGAAAGTAGGAAGTCCTCAAATATGGGATGTTCATCAAAAGTGGGAAGTCAAGAAAAGTGGGAAGTCATCAAAGTGGGAATCATCAAAAGGGAAATCATCTGAAATGGAAGTCAAGAAAAATTGGAAGTCATCAAAAAGCGGGAAGTCATCAAAAGTGGGAGTCAAGAAAAAGTGAGAAGTCAAGAAAAAGTGGGAAGTCAAAAAATGTGGGAAGTCAAAAAAAGTGGGAATTCATTAAAAGTGGGAGAGGTCATCAAAAGTGGGAATTCAAGAAAAAATGGGAAGTCATCAAAGTGGAAGTCAAGAAAAAGTGGAAGTAAAAAAAAAAGTGGGAAGTCATCAAGAGTGGGATGTCAAGAAAAAGTTGGAAGTCATCAAAAGTGGAAGTCATAAAAGTGGAAAGTCATGAAAAGTTGGAAGTCAAGAAAGTGGAAGTCATCAAAAATGGGATGTCTTCGAAAGTGGGAAATCATCTGAAATGGGAAGTCAAGAAAAAGTTGGAAGTCATCAAAAAGCATGAAGTCATCAAAGGTGGAAGTCAAAAAATTGAGAAGTCAGGAAAAATGGCAAGTCAGAAAATGTGGAAGTCAAGAAAAGTGGGAAGTCTAATAGTGGGATGTCATCAAAAGTGGAAGTCATCAAAAGTGGAAAGTCATCAAAAGCGGGAAGTCAAGAAAATGTGGAAGTCAAGAAAAAGTGGGAAGTCATTAATAGTGGATGTCATCAAAAGTGGGAAGTCATCAAAAGTGGAAAGTCATCAGAAGTGGAAGTCAAGAAAAAGTGGAAGTCATCAAAAGTGGGAAGTCAAGAAAAAGTGAGAGTCAAGAAAAAGTGGGAAGTCAAAAAAATGTGGGAAGTCAAAAAGTGGGAATTCAAGAAAAATGGGAAGTCATCAAAAGTGGGAAGTCAAGAAAAAGTGGGAAGTAAAAAAAAAGTGGAAGTCATCAAGAGTGGGAAGTCAAGAAAAGTTGGAAGTCATCAAAAGTGCGGAAGTCTCAAAAGTGGAAAGTCATGAAAAGTTGGAAGTCAAGAAAAAGTGGAAGTCATCAAAAATGGATGTCTTCGAAGTGGGAAATCATCTGAAATGGGAAGTCAAGAAAAAGTTGGAAGTCATCAAAGCATGAATCATCAAAGTGGAAGTCAAGAAAAGTGAGAAGTCAGGAAAAAATGGCAAGTCAAGAAAATGTGGGAAGTCAAGAAAAAAGGAAGTCATTATAGTGGGATGTCATCAAAAGGGAAGTCATCAAAGTGGAAAGTCATCAGAAGTGGAAGTCACAGAAAAGTGGGAGTCAAGAAAAGTGGAAGTCATCAAAAGTGGAATTCATCAAAAAGGCGAAGTCAAGAAAAATTGGGAACTCATCAAAAGTGGTAAGTCAAGAAAAGTGGGAAGTCAGGAAAAAGTGTGAAGTCTTTAAAAGTGAGAGGTCATAGAAGGGGGAAGTCAATAAAATACGGGAAGTCATCGAAAGTGGGAAGTCATCAAAAGTGGAGATTATCAAAAGTCAGAAGTCAGCGAAGTGGGAAGTCAAGGAAAAGTGGGAAATCATCAAAAAATGAGAAGTCGTCAAAAGTGGGAAGTGAAGAAAAAATGGGCAGTCAAGAGAAAAGTAGGAAGTCCTCAAATATGGGAAGTCATAAAGTGGGAAGTCTTCAAAAGTGGGAATCATCAAAAATGGGAAGTCAAGAAGTGGGAAGTCATCAAAAAGTGGGAAGTCATCAAATGTGGAAAGTCATCAAATGTGGGAAGTCAAGAAAGAGTGGGAAGTCATCAAAAATGGGAAGTCTTTCAAAAGTGGGAATCATCTGAAATGGGAAGTCAAGAAAAAGTTGGAAGTCATCAAAAGCGGGAAGTCATCAAAAGTGGGAAGTCAAGAAAAAGTGAGAAGTCAAGAAAAAGTGGGAAGTCAAAAAATGTGGGAAGTCAAAAAGTGGGAATTCATTAAAGTGGGAGGTCATCAAAAGTGGGAATTCAAGAAAAAATGGGAAGTCATAAAAGTGGGAAGTCAAGAAAAGTGGAAGTAAAAAAAAAGTGGGAAGTCATCAAGAGTGGATGTCAAGAAAAAGTGGGAAGTTACAAAAAGTGGGAAGTCAAGAAAAGTGAGAGTCATCAAAAGTGAGAAGTCATCAAAAGTGGAAATCATCAAGAGTGGAAGTCAAGAAAAAACTGGAAGGTCCAAGAGTGGAAGTCAAAAGTGGGAAGTCATCAAAAGTGGGAAGTCTTAAAAAGTGAGAGGTCATCAAAAGTGGGAAGTCAAGAAAATACGGGAAGTCAACGAAAGTGGGAAGTAATCAAAGTGGGACGTTATCAAAAAGTCAGAGTCACCGGAAGTGGAAGTCAAGAAAAGTGGAAATCATCAAAAATGGGAAGTCATCACAGTGGGAAGTGAAAAGAAAAAATGGAAGTCAAAGAAAAAGTACGGAATATGTCAAAATCATCAAAAAAGTCATCAAAGTGGGAAGTCACGGAAAAGTGGGAAATATCTAAAATGGGAAGTCAAAAAAAGTGGAAGTCATCAAAAGTGGGAAGTCATCAAAAGTGGAAAGTCATTAAAAGTGGGAAGTCAGAAAAAGTGGGAAGTCATCAAAAATGGGAAGTCTTCAAAGTGGGAAATCATCTGAAATGGGAAGTCAAGAAAAGTTGGAAGTCATCAGAAAGCGGCAAGTCGGAAATGTGGAAGTAAAAAAAAGTGGAAGTCATCAAGAGTGGGAAGTCAAGAAAAAGAGGGGAAGTAAAAAAAGTGGGAAGTCATCAAAAGTGAGATGTCGTCAAAAGTGGGAAGTCATCAAAAGTGGGAAGTCATCAAAAGTGGAAGTCATCAAAAAGGCGAAGTCAGAAAAGTGGAACTCATCAAAAGTGGGAAGTCAAGAAAATGGAAGTCAAGAAAAGTGGAAGTCTTTAAAAGTGAGAGGTCATCAAAAGTGGGAAGTCAAGAAAATACGGGAAGTCATCGAAAGTGGGAAGTCATCAAAAGTGGGAAGTTATCAAAAGTCAGAAGTCACCGAAAGTGGGAAGTCAGAAAAAGTGGGAATCATCAAAAATGGGAAGTCATCAAAGTGGGAAGTGAAGAAAAAATGGGAAGTCAGAAAAGTAGGAAGTCCTCAATATGGGAAGTCATTGAAAGTGGGAAGTCACGGAAATGTTGGAGGTCGTGAAAACTGGGATGTCATCAAAAGGGGGGAAGTAACAAACATTGGTAGTCAAGAAAAAGTGGGAAGTCATCAAAAGCGGGAAATCATCTAAAATGGGAAGTCAAGAAAAAGTGGAAGTCATCAAAAGTGGGAAGTCATCAAAAGGCGAAGTCAAGAAAAAGTGGGAATCATCAAAAGTTGGAAGTCAAGAAAAGTGGGAAGTCAGGAAAAA
>RQOL01000122.1:0-26129 GCA_013076295.1 Sanderia malayensis
ATGCAGTGTAAATTTGCTTAGTTTCACCTGTAATAACGTAGATTCATGTTCAAATAGTGTGCAGTAATGTTAATATCACTGAAAACAAGCAAATGCATGTGTAATTTGCTAAGTTTCAATTGTATACGTAGATCCATGTGCAATTAGTGTGCAGTACATTAATGCACACTAATATCACTGAAAACAAGCAAATGCATGCGTCTTTTACTTAGTTCACCTGTAACAACGTGGATCCATGTGCAATTAGTGTGCAATAATGTTAATATCACTGAAAACAAGCAAAGGTATGTGTAATATTTGCTTAGTTTAAATGTTGTAATAACGTAGATTCATGTGCAATTAGTGTGGCAATAATGTTAATATCACTGAAAACAAGCAAATGCAATTGTATTTGCTTAGTTTTACTGTAATAACATGATTCATGTGGAATTAGTGTGCGGTAATTTAATATCACATGAAAAGACAACAAATGCATGTGTATTTTATTAGTTTCAACTTGTAATAACGTAGATTCATGTGGCAATTAGTGTGCAGTAATGTTAATATCACTGAAAAGCAAAATGCATGTGTAATTTGCTTAGTTTCAATTGTAATAACGTAGATTCATGTGCAATTAGTGTTCAGTAATGTTAATATCACTGAAAACAAGCAAATGCATGTAATTTGCTTAGTTTCAATTGTTTAAAGTAGATTCATGTGCAATTAGTGTGCAGTAATTACTGCACACTAATATCACTGAAAACAAGCAAATGCATGTGTTTTACTTAGTTTCACCTATAATAACGTAGATTCATGTGCAATTAGTGTGCAGTAATGTTAATATCACTGAAAACAAGCAAATCAGTGTAATTTTATTTAGTTTCAACTGTAATAACGTAGATTCATGTGCAAAGTGTGCAGTAATGTTAATATCACTGAAACAAGCAAATGCATGCGTTAATTTGCTTAGTTTCGCCAGTAATAACGTAGATTCATGTGCAATTAGTGTGCAGTAATGTTAATATCACTGAAAACAAGCAAATGCATGTGTAATTTGCTTATTTTCAATTGTAATAACGTAGATTCATGTGCAATTAGTGTGCAGTAACGTTAATATCACTGAAAACAAGCAAATGCAAGTGTAATTGCTTAGTTTCACCTGTATATACGTAGATTCATGTGCAATTAGTGTGCAGTAATGTTAATATCACTGAAAACAAGCAAATGCATGTGTATTTTACTTAGTTTCGACTGTAACAACGTGGATTCATGTGCAATTAGTGTGCAGTAATGTTAATATCACGGAAAACAAGCAAATGCATGTGTAATTTGCTTAGTTTCACCTGTAATAACGTAGATTCATGTGCAATTAGTGTGCAGTAATGTTAATATCACTGAAAACAAGCAAATGCATGTGTATTTTACTTAGTTTCAGCTGTAAAACGTAATTCATGGCAATTAGTGTGCAGTAATGTTAATATCACTGAAAAGAAGCAAATGCATGTGTAATTTGCTTAGTTTCAATTGTAATAACGTATATTCATGTGCAATTAGTGTGCAGTAACGTTAATATCACTGAAAACAAGCAAATGCAAATGTAATTTGCTTAGTTTCACCTGTAATAACGTAGATTCATGTGCAATTAGTGTGCAGTATTGTTAATATCTCTGAAAACAAGCAAATGCATGTGTAATTTGCTTAGTTTCAATTGTAATAACGTAGATTCATGGGCAATTAGTGTACAGTAATGTTAATATCACTGAAAACTAGGAAATGCATGTGTATTTTATTTAGTTTCAACCGTAATAATGTAGATTCATGTGCAATTAATGTGCAGTAATGTTAATATCACTGAAAACAAGCAAATGCAAGTGTAATTTGCTTAGTTTCACCTGTAATAACGTAGATTCATGTGCAATTAGTGTGCAGTAATGTCAATATCACTGAAAACAAGCAAATGCAAGTGTAATTTGCTTAGTTTCACCTGTAATAACGTAGATTCATGTTCAAATTGTGTGCAGTAATGTTAATATCACTGAAAACAAGCAAATGCATGTGTAATTAGCTTAGTTTCACCTGCAATAACGTGGATTTATGTGCAATTAGTGTGCAGTAATGTTAATATCACTGAAAACAAGCAAATGCAAACGTATTTTACTTAGTTTCAGCTGTAATAACGCGGATTCATGCACAATTAAAGTGCAGTAATGTTAATATCACTGAATACAAGCAAATGCATGCGTAATTTGCTTAGTTTTGCCAGTAATAACGTGGATTCATGTGCAATTAGTCTGCAGTAATGTTAATATCACTGAAAACAAGCAAATGCATGTGTAATTTGCTTAGTTTCAATTGTCATAACGTAGATTCATGTGCAATTAGTGTGCAGTAACGTTAATATCATTGAAAACAAGCAAATGCAAGTGTAATTTGCTTGGTTTCACCGGTAATTACGTAGATTCATGTGCAATTAGTGTGCAGTACATTAGTGCACACTAATATCACTGAAAACAGGCAAATGGATGTGTCTTTTACTTAGTTTCGGCTGTTACAACATGGATTCATGTGCAATTAGTGTGCAATAATGTTAATATCACTGAAAACACGCAAATGCATGTGTAATTTGCTTAGTTTCAATGGTAACAACGTAGATTCATGTGCAATTAGTGTGCAGTAATGTGAATATCACTAAAAACAAGCAATGCAAGTGTAGTTTGCTTAGTTTTACCTGTAATAACGTAGATTCGTGTGCAATTAGTGTGCAGTAATGTTAATATCACTGAAAACAAGCAAATGCATGTGTAATTTGCTTAGTTTCAATTCTAATAACGTAGATTCATGTGCAATTAGTGTACAGTAATGTTAATATCCCTGAAAACAAGCAAATGCATGTGTCTTTTACTTAGTTTCAGCTGTAACAACGTGGATTCATGTGCAATTAGTGTGCAGTAATGTTAATATCACTGAAAACAAGCAAATGCATGGTAATTTGCTTAGTTTCAATTGTCATAACGTAGATTCATGTGCAATTAGTGTGCAGTAACGTTAATATCATTGAAAACAAGCAAATGCAAGTGTAATTTGCTTAGTTTCACCTGTAATTACGTAGATTCATGTGCAATTACTGTGCAGTACATTAGTGCACACTAATATCACTGAAAACAAGCAAATGCATGTGTCTTTTACTTAGTTTTGGCTGTAACAACGTGGATTCATGTGCAATAAGTGTGCAATAATGTAAATATCACTGAAAACACGCAAATGCATGTGTAATTTGCTTAGTTTCAATGGTAATAACGTAGATTCATGTGCAATTAGTGTGCAGTAATGTGAATATCACTGAAAACAAGCAAATGCAAGTGTAGTTTGCTTAGTTTTACCTGTAATAACGTAGATTCGTGTGCAATTAGTGTTCAGGAATGTTAATATCACTGAAAACAAGCAAATGCATGTATAATTTACTTAGTTTCAATTGTAATAAAGTAGATTCATGTGCAATTAGTGTGCAGTAACGTTAATATCACTGAAAACAAGCAAATGCAAGTGTAATTTGCTTAGTTTCACCTGTAATAACGTAGATTCATGTGCAATTAGTGTGCAGTAATGTCAATATCACTGAAAACAAGCAAATGCAAGTGGAATTTGCTTAGTTTCACCTGTAATAACGTAGATTCATGTTCAAATTGTGTGCAGTAATGTTAATATCACTGAAAACAAGCAAATGCATGTGTAATTAGCTTAGTTTCACCTGCAATAACGTGGATTTATGTGCAATTAGTGTGCAGCAATGTTAATATCACTGAAAACAAGCAAATGCAAACGTATTTTACTTAGTTTCAGCTGTAATAACGCGGATTCATGCACAATTAAAGTGCAGTAATGTTAATATCACTGAATACAAGCAAATGCATGCGTAATTTGCTTAGTTTTGCCAGTAATAACGTGAATTCATGTGCAATTAGTCTGCAGTAATGTTAATATCACTGAAAACAAGCAAATGCATGTGTAATTTGCTTAGTTTCAATTGTCATAACGTAGATTCATGTGCAATTAGTGTGCAGTAACGTTAATATCATTGAAAACAAGCAAATGCAAGTGTAATTTGCTTAGTTTCACCGGTAATTACGTAGATTCATGTGCAATTAGTGTGCAGTACATTAGTGCACACTAATATCACTGAAAACAGGCAAATGGATGTGTCTTTTACTTAGTTTCGGCTGTAACAACGTGGATTCATGTGCAATTAGTGTGCAATAACGTTAATATCACTGAAAACAAGCAAATGCAAGTGTAATTTGCTTAGTTTCACCTGTAATAACGTAGATTCATGTGCAATTAGTGTGCAGTAATGTCAATATCACTGAAAACAAGCAAATGCAAGTGTAATTTGCTTAGTTTCACCTGTAATAACGTAGATTCATGTTCAAATTGTGTGCAGTAATGTTAATATCACTGAAAACAAGCAAATGCATGTGTAATTAGCTTAGTTTCACCTGCAATAACGTGGATTTATGTGCAATTAGTGTGCAGTAATGTTAATATCACTGAAAACAAGCAAATGCAAACGTATTTTACTTAGTTTCAGCTGTAATAACGCGGATTCATGCACAATTAAAGTGCAGTAATGTTAATATCACTGAATACAAGCAAATGGATGCGTAATTTGCTTAGTTTTGCCAGTAATAACGTGGATTCATGTGCAATTAGTCTGCAGTAATGTTAATATCACTGAAAACAAGCAAATGCATGTGTAATTTGCTTAGTTTCAATTGTCATAACGTAGATTCATGTGCAATTAGTGTGCAGTAACGTTAATTACATTGAAAACAAGCAAATGCAAGTGTAATTTGCTTGGTTTCACCGGTAATTACGTAGATTCATGTGCAATTAGTGTGCAGTACATTAGTGCACACTAATATCACTGAAAACAGGCAAATGGATGTGTCTTTTACTTAGTTTCGGCTGTTACAACGTGGATTCATGTGCAATTAGTGTGCAATAATGTTAATATCACTGAAAATACGCAAATGCATGTGTAATTTGCTTAGTTTCAATGGTAACAACGTAGATTCATGTGCAATTAGTGTGCATTAATGTGAATATCACTGAAAACAAGCAAATGCAAGTGTAGTTTGCTTAGTTTTACCTGTAATAACGTAGATTCGTGTGCAATTAGTGTGCAGTAATGTTAATATCACTGAAAACAAGCAAATGCATGTGTAATTTGCTTAGTTTCAATTGTAATAACGTAGATTCATGTGCAAATAGTGTACAGTAATGTTAATATCCCTGAAAACAAGCAAATGCATGTGTCTTTTACTTAGTTTTAGCTGTAACAACGTGGATTCATGTGCAATTAGTGTGCAGTAATGTTAATATCACTGAAAACAAGCAAATGCATGTGTAATTTGCTTAGTTTCAATTGTCATAACGTAGATTCATGTGCAATTAGTGTGCAGTAACGTTAATATCATTGAAAACAAGCAAATGCAAGTGTAATTTGCTTAGTTTCACCTGTAATTACGTAGATTCATGTGCAATTACTGTGCAGTACATTAGTGCACACTAATATCACTGAAAACAAGCAAATGCATGTGTCTTTTACTTAGTTTCGGCTGTAACAACGTGGATTCATGTGCAATAAGTGTGCAATAATGTAAATATCACTGAAAACACGCAAATGCATGTGTAATTTGCTTAGTTTCAATGGTAATAACGTAGATTCATGTGCAATTAGTGTGCAGTAATGTGAATATCACTGAAAACAAGCAAATGCAAGTGTAGTTTGCTTAGTTTTACCTGTAATAACGTAGATTCGTGTGCAATTAGTGTGCAGTAATGCTAATATCACTGAAAACAAGCAAATGCATGTGTAATTTGCTTAGTTTCAATTGTAATAACGTAGATTCATGTGCAATTAGTGTACAGTAATGTTAATATCACTGAAAACAAGCAAATGCATGTGTATTTAATTCAGTTTCACCTGTAATAACGTAGATTCATGTGCAATTAATGTGCAGTAATGTTAATATCACTGAAAACAAGCAAATGCATGTGTCTTTTACTTAGTTTCAGCTGTAACAACGTGGATTCATGTGCAATTAGTGTGCAGTAATGTTAATATCACTGAAAACAAGCAAATGCATGTGTAATTTGCTTAGTTTCAATTGTAATAACGTAGATTCGTGTGCAATTAGTGTGCAGTAATGTTAATATGACTGAAAACAAGCAAATGCAAGTGTAATTTGCTTAGTTTCACCTGTAATAACGTAGATTCATGTGCAATTAGTGTCCAGTAATGTTAATATCACTGAAAACAAGCAAATGCATGTGTCTTTTACTTAGTTTCAGCTGTAACAACGTGGATTCATGTGCAATTAGTGTGCAGTAATGTTAATATCACTGAAAACAAGCAAATGCATGTGTAATTTGCTTAGTTTCAATTGTAATAACGTAGATTCATGTGCAATTAGTGTGCAGTAATGTTAATATCACTGAAAACAAGCAAATGCAGTGTAATTTGCTAGTTTCAATTGTAATAACGTAGATGCATGTGCAATTAGTGTGCAGTACAGTTAATGCACACTAATATCACTGAAAACAAGCAAATGCATGCGTCTTTACTTAGTTTCACCTGTAACAACGTGGATCCATGTGCAATTAGTGTGCAATAATGTTAATATCACTGAAAACAAGCAAAGGTATGTGTAATATTTGCTTAGTTTAAATTGTAATAACGTAGATTCATGTGCAATTAGTGTGCAATAATGTTAATATCACTGAAAACAAGCAAATGCAATTGTAGTTTGCTTAGTTTTACCTGTAATAACATAGATTCATGTGGAATTAGTGTGCGGTAATGTTAATATCACTGAAAACAAGCAAATGCATGTGTATTTTATTTAGTTTCAACTGTATAACGTAGATTCATGTGCAATTAGTGTGCAGTAATGTTAATATCACTGAAAAGAAGCAAATGCATGTGTAATTTGCTTAGTTTCAATTGTAATAACGTAGATTCATGTGCAATTAGTGTTCAGTAATGTTAATATCACTGAAAACAAGCAAATGCATGTATAATTTGCTTAGTTTCATTGTATTAAAGTAGATTCATGTGCAATTAGTGTGCAGTACATTACTGCACACTAATATCACTGAAAACAAGCAAATGCATGTGTCTTTTACTTAGTTTCACCTATAACAACGTAGATTCATGTGGAATTAGTGTGAGGTAATGTTAATATCAGTGAAAACAAGCAAATTCAGGTGTATTTTATTTAGTTTCAACTGTAATAACGTAGATTCATGCGCAATTAAAGTCCAGTAATGTTAATATCACTGAATACAGGCAAATGCATGCGTAATTTGCTTAGTTCGCCAGTAATAACGTAGATTCATGTGCATTTAGTGTGCAGTAATGTTAATATCACTGAAAACAAGCAAATGCATGTGTAATTTGCTTATTTTCAATTGTAATAACGTAGATTCATGTGCAATTAGTGTGCAGTAACGTTAATATCACTGAAAACAAGCAAATGCAAGTGTAATTTGCTTAGTTTCACCTGTAATAACGTAGATTCATGTGCAATTAGTGTGCAGTAATGTTAATATCACTGAAAACAAGCAAATGCATGTGTATTTTACTTAGTTTCGACTGTAACAACGTGGATTCATGTGCAATTAGTGTGCAGTAATGTTAATATCACGGAAAAAAAGCAAATGCATGTGTAATTTGCTTAGTTTCACCTGTAATAACGTAGATTCATGTGCAATTAGTGTGCAGTAATGTTTATATCACTGAAAACAAGCAAATGCATGTGTATTTTACTTAGTTTCAGCTGTAACAACGTGAATTCATGGGCAATTAGTGTGCAGTAATGTTAATATCACTGAAAACAAGCAAATGCATGTGTAATTTGCTTAGTTTCAATTGTAATAACGTAGATTCGTGTGCAATTAGTGTGCAGTAATGTTAATATGACTGAAAACAAGCAAATGCAAGTGTAATTTGCTTAGTTTCACCTGTAATAACGTAGATTCATGTGCAATTAGTGTCCAGTAATGTTAATATCACTGAAAACAAGCAAATGCATGTGTATTTGACTTAGTTTCGGCTGTAACAACGTGGATTCATGTGCAATTAGTGTGCAGTAATGTTAATATCACTAAAAACAAGCAAATGCATGTGTAATTTGCTTAGTTTCCCCTGTAATAACGTAGATTCGTGTGCAATTAGTGTGCAGTAATGTAAATATCACTGAAAACAAGCAAATGCATGTGTCTTTTACTTAGTTTCAGCTGTAACAACGTGGATTCATGTGCAATTAGTTTGCAGTAATGTTAATATCACTGAAAACAAGCAAATGCATGTGTAATTTGCTTAGTTTTAATTGTAATAACGTAGATTCATGTGCAGTTAGTGTGCAGTAACGTTAATATCACTGAAAACAAGCAAATGCAAGTGTAATTTGCTTAGTTTCACCTGTAATAACGTAGATTCATGTTCAAATAGTGTGCAGTAATGTTAATATCACTGAAAACAAGCAAATGCATGTGTAATTTGCTAAGTTTCAATTGTAATAACGTAGATCCATGTGCAATTAGTGTGCAGTACATTAATGCACACTAATATCACTGAAAACAAGCAAATGCATGCGTCTTTTACTTAGTTTCACCTGTAACAACGTGGATCCATGTGCAATTAGTGTGCAATAATGTTAATATCACTGAAAACAAGCAAAGGTATGTGTAATATTTGCTTAGTTTAAATTGTAATAACGTAGATTCATGTGCAATTAGTGTGCAATAATGTTAATATCACTGAAAACAAGCAAATGCAATTGTAGTTTGCTTAGTTTTACCTGTAATAACATAGATTCATGTGGAATTAGTGTGCGGTAATGTTAATATCACTGAAAACAAGCAAATGCATGTGTATTTTATTTAGTTTCAACTGTAATAACGTAGATTCATGTGCAATTAGTGTGCAGTAATGTTAATATCACTGAGAAGAAGCAAATGCATGTGTAATTTGCTTAGTTTCAATTGTAATAACGTAGATTCATGTGCAATTAGTGTTCAGTAATGTTAATATCACTGAAAACAAGCAAATGCATGTATAATTTGCTTAGTTTCAATTGTATTAAAGTAGATTCATGTGCAATTAGTGTGCAGTACATTACTGCACACTAATATCACTGAAAACAAGCAAATGCATGTGTCTTTTACTTAGTTTTGCCAGTAATAACGTGGATTCATGTGCAATTAGTCTGCAGTAATGTTAATATCACTGAAAACAAGCAAATGCATGTGTAATTTGCTTAGTTTCAATTGTCATAACGTAGATTCATGTGCAATTAGTGTGCAGTAACGTTAATATCATTGAAAACAAGCAAATGCAAGTGTAATTTGCTTGGTTTCACCGGTAATTACGTAGATTCATGTGCAATTAGTGTGCAGTACATTAGTGCACACTAATATCACTGAAAACAGGCAAATGGATGTGTCTTTTACTTAGTTTCGGCTGTTACAACGTGGATTCATGTGCAATTAGTGTGCAATAATGTTAATATCACTGAAAACACGCAAATGCATGTGTAATTTGCTTAGTTTCAATGGTAACAACGTAGATTCATGTGCAATTAGTGTGCATTAATGTGAATATCACTGAAAACAAGCAAATGCAAGTGTAGTTTGCTTAGTTTTACCTGTAATAACGTAGATTCGTGTGCAATTAGTGTGCAGTAATGTTAATATCACTGAAAACAAGCAAATGCATGTGTAATTTGCTTAGTTTCAATTGTAATAACGTAGATTCATGTGCAATTAGTGTACAGTAATGTTAATATCCCTGAAAACAAGCAAATGCATGTGTCTTTTACTTAGTTTCAGCTGTAACAACGTGGATTCATGTGCAATTAGTGTGCAGTAATGTTAATATCACTGAAAACAAGCAAATGCATGTGTAATTTGCTTAGTTTCAATTGTCATAACGTAGATTCATGTGCAATTAGTGTGCAGTAACGTTAATATCATTGAAAACAAGCAAATGCAAGTGTAATTTGCTTAGTTTCACCTGTAATTACGTAGATTCATGTGCAATTACTGTGCAGTACATTAGTGCACACTAATATCACTGAAAACAAGCAAATGCATGTGTCTTTTACTTAGTTTCGGCTGTAACAACGTGGATTCATGTGCAATAAGTGTGCAATAATGTAAATATCACTGAAAACACGCAAATGCATGTGTAATTTGCTTAGTTTCAATGGTAATAACGTAGATTCATGTGCAATTAGTGTGCAGTAATGTTAATATCACTGAAAACAAGCAAATGCAAGTGTAGTTTGCTTAGTTTTACCTGTAATAACGTAGATTCGTGTGCAATTAGTGTGCAGTAATGCTAATATCACTGAAAACAAGCAAATGCATGTGTAATTTGCTTAGTTTCAATTGTAATAACGTAGATTCATGTGCAATTAGTGTACAGTAATGTTAATATCACTGAAAACAAGCAAATGCATGTGTATTTAATTCAGTTTCAACTGTAATAACGTAGATTCATGTCCAATTAATGTGCAGTAATGTTAATATCACTGAAAACAAGCAAATGCATGTGTCTTTTACTTAGTTTCAGCTGTAACAACGTGGATTCATGTGCAATTAGTGTGCAGTAATGTTAATATCACTGAAAACAAGCAAATGCATGTGTAATTTGCTTAGTTTCAATTGTAATAACGTAGATTCGTGTGCAATTAGTGTGCAGTAATGTTAATATGACTGAAAACAAGCAAATGCAAGTGTAATTTGCTTAGTTTCACCTGTAATAACGTAGATTCATGTGCAATTAGTGTCCAGTAATGTTAATATCACTGAAAACAAGCAAATGCATGTGTATTTGACTTAGTTTCGGCTGTAACAACGTGGATTCATGTGCAATTAGTGTGCAGTAATGTTAATATCACTAAAAACAAGCAAATGCATGTGTAATTTGCTTAGTTTCCCCTGTAATAACGTAGATTCGTGTGCAATTAGTGTGCAGTAATGTAAATATCACTGAAAACAAGCAAATGCATGTGTCTTTTACTTAGTTTCAGCTGTAACAACGTGGATTCATGTGCAATTAGTGTGCAGTAATGTTAATATCAGTGAAAACAAGCAAATGCATGTGTAATTTGCTTAGTTTTAATTGTAATAACGTAGATTCATGTGCAGTTAGTGTGCAGTAACGTTAATATCACTGAAAAACAAGCAAATGCAAGTGTAATTTGCTTAGTTTCACCTGTAATAACGTAGATTCATGTTCAAATAGTGTGCAGTAATGTTAATATCACTGAAAACAAGCAAATGCATGTGTAATTTGCTAAGTTTCAATTGTAATAACGTAGATCCATGTGCAATTAGTGTGCAGTACATTAATGCACACTAATATCACTGAAAACAAGCAAATGCATGCGTCTTTTACTTAGTTTCACCTGTAACAACGTGGATCCATGTGCAATTAGTGTGAAATAATGTTAATATCACTGAAAACAAGCAAAGGTATGTGTAATATTTGCTTAGTTTAAATTGTAATAACGTAGATTCATGTGCAATTAGTGTGCAATAATGTTAATATCACTGAAAACAAGCAAATGCAATTGTAGTTTGCTTAGTTTTACCTGTAATAACATAGATTCATGTGGAATTAGTGTGCGGTAATGTTAATATCACTGAAAACAAGCAAATGCATGTGTATTTTATTTAGTTTCAACTGTAATAACGTAGATTCATGTGCAATTAGTGTGCAGTAATGTTAATATCACTGAAAAGAAGCAAATGCATGTGTAATTTGCTTAGTTTCAATTGTAATAACGTAGATTCATGTGCAATTAGTGTGCAGTACATTACTGCACACTAATATCACTGAAAACAAGCAAATGCATGTGTCTTTTACTTAGTTTCACCTGTAACAACGTAGATTCATGTGGAATTAGTGTGCGGTAATGTTAATATCAGTGAAAACAAGCAAATTCATGTGTATTTTATTTAGTTTCAACTGTAATAGCAGAGATTCATGCGCAATTAAAGTCCAGTAATGTTAATATCACTGAATACAGGCAAATGCATGCGTAATTTGCTTAGTTCCGCCAGTAATAACGTAGATTCATGTGCATTTAGTGTGCAGTAATGTTAATATCACTGAAAACAAGCAAATGCATGTGTAATTTGCTTATTTTCAATTGTAATAACGTAGATTCATGTGCAATTAGTGTGCAGTAACGTTAATATCACTGAAAACAAGCAAATGCAAGTGTAATTTGCTTAGTTTCACCTGTAATAACGTAGATTCATGTGCAATTAGTGTCCATTTATGTTAATATCACTGAAAACAAGCAAATGCATGTGTATTTGACTTAGTTTCGGCTGTAACAACGTGGATTCATGTGCAATTAGTGTGCAGTAATGTTAATATCACTAAAAACAAGCAAATGCATGTGTAATTTGCTTAGTTTCCCCTGTAATAACGTAGATTCGTGTGCAATTAGTGTGCAGTAATGTAAATATCACTGAAAACAAGCAAATGCATGTGTCTTTTACTTAGTTTCAGCTGTAACAACGTTGATTCATGTGCAATTAGTGTGCAGTAATGTTAATATCACTGAAAACAAGCAAATGCATGTGTAATTTGCTTAGTTTAATTGTAATAACGTAGATTCATGTGCAGTTAGTGTGCAGTAACGTTAATATCACTGAAAACAAGCAAATGCAAGTGTAATTTGCTTAGTTTCACCTGTAATAACGTAGATTCATGTTCAAATAGTGTGCAGTAATGTTAATATCACTGAAAACAAGCAAATGCATGTGTAATTTGCGAAGTTTCAATTGTAATAACGTAGATCCATGTGCAATTAGTGTGCAGTACATTAATGCACACTAATATCACTGAAAACAAGCAAATGCATGCGTCTTTTACTTAGTTTCACCTGTAACAACGTGGATCCATGTGCAATTAGTGGTGCAATAATGTTAATATCACTGAAAACAAGCAAAGGTATGTGTAATATTTGCTTAGTTTAAATTGTAATAACGTAGATTCATGTGCAATTAGTGTGCAATAATGTTAATATCACTGAAAACAAGCAAATGCAATTTTAGTTTGCTTAGTTTTACCTGTAATAACATAGATTCATGTGGAATTAGTGTGCGTAATGTTAATATCACTGAAAACAAGCAAATGCATGTGTATTTTATTTAGTTTCAACTGTCATAACGTAGATTCATGTGCAAGTAGTGTGCAGTAATGTTAATATCACTGAAAAGAAGCAAATGCATGTGTAATTTGCTTAGTTTCAATTTTGGCTTAGTTTCTAATGTAATAACCGTCAGTATAATGTGCAATTAGTGCATGTGCAGTACATTACTGCACACTAATATCACTGAAAACAAGCAAATGCATGTGTCTTTTACTTAGTTTCACCTATAACAACGTAGATTCATGTGGAATTAGTGTGAGGTAATGTTAATATCAGTGAAAACAAGCAAATTCAGGTGTATTTTATTTAGTTTCAACTGTAATAACGTAGATTTCATGCGCAATTAAAGTCCAGTAATGTTAATATCACTGAATACAGGCAAATGCATGCGTAATTTGCTTAGTTCCGGCAGTAATAACGTAGATTCATGTGCATTTAGTGTGCAGTAATGTTAATATCACTGAAAACAAGCAAATGCATGTGTAATTTGCTTATTTTCAATTGTAATAACGTAGATTCATGTGCAATTAGTGTGCAGTAACGTTAATATCACTGAAAACAAGCAAATGCAAGTGTAATTTGCTTAGTTTCACCTGTAATAACGTAGATTCATGTGCAATTAGTGTGCAGTAATGTTAATATCACTGAAAACAAGCAAATGCATGTCTAATTTGCTTAGTTTCAATTGTAATAACGTAGATTCATGTGCAATTAGTGTACAGTAATGTTAATATCACTGAAAACAAGAATTAAAAGTGCAGTAATGTTAATATCACTGAATACAGGCAAATGCATGTGTCTTTTACTTAGTTTCAGCTGTAACAACGTGGATTCATTTGCAATTAGTGTGCAGTAACGTTAATATCACTGAAAACAAGCAAATGCAAGTGTAGTTTGCTTAGTTTTACCTGTAATAACGTAGATTCATGTGCAATTAGTGTGCAGTAATGTTAATATCACTGGAAACAAGCAAATGCATGTGTAATTTGCTTAGTTTCAATTGTAATAACGTAGATTCATGTGCAATTAGTGTGGAGTAATGTTAATATCACTGAAAACAAGCAAATGCATGTGTAATTTGCTTAGTTTCACGTGTAATAACGTAGATTCATGTGCAATTAGTGTGCAGTAATGTTAATATCACTGAAAACAAGCAAATGCATGTCTAATTTGCTTAGTTTCAATTGTAATAACGTAGATTCATGTGCAATTAGTGTACAGTAATGTTAATATCACTGAAAACAAGCAAATGCATGTGTATTTTATTTAGTTTCAACTGTAATAACGTAGATTCATGTGCAATTAATGTGCAGTAATGTAAATATCACTGAAAACAAGCAAATGCATGTGTTTTTTACTTAGTTTCAGCTGTAACAACGTGGGTTCATGTGCAATTAGTGTGCAGTAATGTTAATATCACTGAAAACAAGCAAATGCATATGTAATTTGCTTAGTTTCAATTGTAATCACGTAGATTCGTGTGCAATTAGTGTGCAGTAATGTTAATATCACTGAAAACAAGCAAATGCATGTGTATTTTACTTAGTTTCGGCTGTAACAACGTGGATTCATGTGCAATTAGTGTGCAGTAATGTTAATATCACGGAAAACAAGCAAATGCATGTGTAATTTGCTTAGTTTCACCTGTAATAACGTAGATTCATGTGCAATTAGTGTGCAGTAATGTTTATATCACTGAAAACAAGCAAATGCATGTGTATTTTACTTAGTTTCAATTGTAATAACGTAGATCATGTGCAATTAGTGTGCAAGTAACGTTAATATCAGCGAAAATAAGCAAATGCAAGTGTAATTTGCTTAGTTTCACCTGTAATAACGTAGATTCATGTGCAATTAGTGTGCAGTAATGTTAATATCACTGAAAACAAGCAAATGCATGTGTAATTTGCTTAGTTTCAATTGTAATAACGTAGATTCATGTGCAATTAGTGTACAGTAATGTTAATATCACTGAAAACAAGCAAATGCATGTGTATTTTATTTGTTTCAACTGTAATAACGTAGATTATGTGCAATTAATGTGCAGTAATGTTAATATCACTGAAAACAAGCAAATGCAAGTGTAATTTGCTTAGTTTCACCTGTAATAACGTAGATTCATGTGCAATTAGTGTGCAGTAATGTTAATATCACTGAAAACAAGCAAATGCATGTGTATTTTACTTAGTTTCGGCTGTAACAACGTGGATTCATGTGCAATTAGTGTGCAGTAATGTTAATATCACTGAAAACAAGCAAATGCATGTGTAATTTGCTTAGTTTCACCTGTAATAACGTAGATTCATGTGAATTAGTGTGCGTAATGTTAATATCACTGAAAACAAGCAAATGCATGTGTATTTTATTTAGTTTCAATTGTAATAACGTAGATTCATGTGCAATTAGTGTGCAGTAATGTTAATATCACTGAAAACAAGCAAATGCATGTGTAATTTGCTTAGTTTCACCTGTAATAACGTGGATTTATGTGCAATTAGTGTGCAGTAATGTTAATATCACTGAAAACACGCAAATGCATGCGTAATTTGCTTAGTTTCACCAGTAATAACGTAGATTCATGTGCAATTAGTGTGCAGTAATGTTAATATCACTGAAAACAAGCAAATGCAAGTGTAGTTTGCTTAGTTTTACCTGTAATAACATAGATTCATGTGGAATTAGTGTGTGGTAATGTTAATATCACTGAAAACAAGCAAATGCATGTGTATTTTATTTAGTTTCAACTGTAATAACGTAGATTCATGTGCAATTAGTGTGCAGTAATGTTAATATCACTGAAAAGAAGCAAATGCATGTGTAATTTGCTTAGTTTCAATTGTAATAACGTAGATTCATGTGCAATTAGTGTTCAGTAATGTTAATATCACTGAAAACAAGCAAATGCATGTATAATTTGCTTAGTTTCAATTGTATTAAAGTAGATTCATGTGCAATTAGTGTGCAGTAAATTACTGCACACTAATATCACTGAAAACAAGCAAATGCATGTGTCTTTTACTTAGTTTCACCTGTAACAACGTAGATTCATGTGGAATTAGTGTGCGGTAATGTTAATATCAGTGAAAACAAGCAAATTCATGTGTATTTTATTTAGTTTCAACTGTAATAGCAGAGATTCATGCGCAATTAAGTCCAGTAATGTTAATATCACTGAATACAGCAAATGCATGCGTAATTTGCTTAGTTCCGCCAGTAATAACGTAGATTCATGTGCATTTAGTGTGCAGTAATGTTAATATCACTGAAAAAAAGCAAATGCATGTGTAATTTGCTTATTTTCAATTGTAATAACGTAGATTCATGTGCAAATTAGTGTGCAGTAACGTTAATATCACTGAAAACAAGCAATGCAAGTGTAATTTGCTTAGTTTCACCTGTAATAACGTAGATTCATGTGCAATTAGTGTGCAGTACATTACTGCACATTAATATCACTGAAAACAAGCAAATGCATGTGTCTTTTACTTAGGTTCAGCTGTAACAACGTGGATTCATGTGCAATTAGTGTGCAGTAACGTTAATATCACTGAAAACAAGCAAATGCAAAGTGTAGTTTGCTTAGATTTACCTGTAAAAACGTAGATTCATGTGCAATTAGTGTGCAGTAATGTTAATATCAATGGAAACAAGCAAATGCATGTGTAATTTGCTTAGTTTCAATTGTAATAACGTAGATTCATGTGCAATTAGTGTGCAGTAACGTTAATATCACTGAAAACAAGCAAATGCAAGTGTAATTTGTTAGTTTTAAATGTAATAACGTGGATTCATGTGCAATTAATGTGCAGTAATGTTAATATCACTGAAAACAAGCAAATGCATGTGTAATTTGCTTAGTTTCAATTGTAATAACGTAAATTCATGTGCAATTAATGTGCAGTAATGTTAGTATCACTGAAAACAAGCAAATGGATGTGTAATTTGCTTAGTTTCAATTGTAATAACGTAGATTCATGTGCAATTAGTGTGCAGTAATGTTAATATCACTGGAAATAAGCAAATGCAAATGTAATTTGCTTAGTTTCACCTGCAATAACGTAGATTCATGTGCAATTAGTGTGCAGTAATGTTAATATCACTGAAAGCAAGCAAATGCATGGTAATTTGCTTAGTTTCAATTGTAATGACGTAGATTCATGTGGACTTAGTGTACAGTAACGTTAATATCACTGAAAACAAGCAAATGCATGTGTAATTTGCTAAGTTTCAATTGTAATAACGTAGATCATGTGCAATTAGTGTGCAGTACATTAATGCACACTAATATCACTAAAAACAAGCAAATGCATGTGTCTTTTACTTAGTTTCACCTGTAACAACGTGGATCCATGTGCAATTAGTGTGCAATAATGTTAATATCACTGAAAACAAGCAAAGGCATGTGTAATTTGCTTAGTTTCAATTGTAATAACGTAGATTCATGTGCAATTAGTGTGCAATAATGTTAATATCACTGAAAACAAGCAAATGCAAGTGTAGTTTGCTTAGTTTTACCTGTAATAACATAGATTCATGTGGAATTAGTGTGCGGTAATGTTAATATCACTGAAAACAAGCAAATGCATGTGTAATTTGCTTAGTTTCACCTGTAATAACGTAGATTCATGTTCAAATAGTGTGCAGTAATGTTAATATCACTGAAAACAAGGAAATGCATGTGTAATTTGCTAAGTTTCAATTGTAATAACGTAGATCCATGTGCAATTAGTGTGCAGTACATGAATGCAAAATAATATCACTAAAAACAAGCAAATGCATGTGTCTTTTACTTAGTTCCACCTGTAACAACGTGGATCCATGTGCAATTAGTGTGCAATAATGTTAATATCACTGAAAACAAGCAAAGGCATGTGTAATTTGCTTAGTTTCAATTGTAATAAACGTAGATTCATGTGCAATTAGTGTGCAATAATGTTTAATATCACTGAAACAAGCAAATGCAAGTGTAGAGTTTGCTTTAGTTTTACCTGTAATAACATAGATTCATGTGGAATTAGTGTGCGGTAATGTTAATATCACTGAAACAAGCAAATGCATGTGTATTTTATTTAGTTTCATCTGTAATAACGTAGATTCATGTGCAATTAGTGTGCAGTAATGTTAATATCACTGAAAAGAAGCAAATGCATGTGTAATTTGCTTAGTTTCAATTGTAATAACGTAGATTCATGTGCAATTAGTGCTCAGTAATGTTAATATCACTGAAAACAAGCAAATGCATGTATAATTTGCTTAGTTTCAATTGTATTAAAGTAGATTCATGTGCAATTAGTGTGCAGTACATTACTGCACACTAATATCACTGAAAACAAGCAAATGCATGTGTCTTTTACTTAGTTTCACCTATAACAACGTAGATTCATGTGGAATTAGTGTGCGGTAATGTTAATATCAGTGAAAACAAGCAAATTCATGTGTATTTTATTTAGTTTCAACTGTAATAACGTAGATTCATGCGCAATTAAAGTCCAGTATTGTTATTATCACTGAATACAGGCAAATGCATGCGTAATTTGCTTAGTTCCGCCAGTAATAACGTAGATTCATGTGCATTTAGAGTGCAGTAATGTTAATATCACTGAAAACAAGCAAATGCATGTGTAATTTGCTTATTTTCAATTGTAATAACGTAGATTCATGTGCAATTAGTGTGCAGTAACGTTAATATCACTGAAAACAAGCAAATGCAAGTGTAATTTGCTTAGTTTCGCCTGTAATAACGTAGATTCATGTTCAAATAGTGTGCAGTAATGTTAATATCACTGAAAACAAGGAAATGCATGTGTAATTTGCTAAGTTTCAATTGTAATAACGTAGATCCATGTGCAATTAGTGTGCAGTACATGAATGCAAAATAATATCACTAAAAAAAGCAAATGCATGTGTCTTTTACTTAGTTTCACCTGTAACAACGTGGATCCATGTGCAATTAGTGTGCAATAATGTTAATATCACTGAAAACAAGCAAAGGCATGTGTAATTTGCTTAGTTTCAATTGTAATAACGTAGATTCATGTGCAATTAGTGTGCAATAATGTTAATATCACTGAAAACAAGCAAATGCAAGTGTAGTTTGCTTAGTTTTACCTGTAATAACATAGATTCATGTGGAATTAGTGTGCGGTAATGTTAATATCACTGAAAACAAGCAAATGCATGTGTATTTTATTTAGTTTCATCTGTAATAACGTAGATTCATGTGCAATTAGTGTGCAGTAATGTTAATATCACTGAAAAGAAGCAAATGCATGTGTAATTTGCTTAGTTTCAATTGTAATAACGTAGATTCATGTGCAATTAGTGCTCAGTAATGTTAATATCACTGAAAACAAGCAAATGCATGTATAATTTGCTTAGTTTCAATTGTATTAAAGTAGATTCATGTGCAATTAGTGTGCAGTACATTACTGCACACTAATATCACTGAAAACAAGCAAATGCATGTGTCTTTTACTTAGTTTCACTATAACAACGTAGATTCATGTGGAATTAGTGTGCGGTAATGTTAATATCAGTGAAAACAAGCAAATTCATGTGTATTTTATTTAGTTTCAACTGTAATAACGTAGATTCATGCGCAATTAAAGTCCAGTATTGTTATTATCACTGAATACAGGCAAATGCATGCGTAATTTGCTTAGTTCCGCCAGTAATAACGTAGATTCATGTGCATTTAGAGTGCAGTAATGTTAATATCACTGAAAAAAAGCAAATGCATGTGTAATTTGCTTATTTTCAATTGTAATAACGTAGATTCATGTGCAATTAGTGTGCAGTAACGTTAATATCACTGAAAACAAGCAAATGCAGGTGTAATTTGCTTAGTTCCGCCTGTAATAACGTAGATTCATGTGCAATTAGTGTGCAGTACATTACTGCACACTAATATCACTGAAAACAAGCAAATGCATGTGTCTTTTACTTAGTTTCAGCTGTAACAACGTGGATTCATGTGCAATTAGTGTGTAACGTTTAATATCACTGAAAACAAGCAAATGCAAGTGTAGTTTGCTGTGTTTACCTGTAATAATAGTAGATTCATGTGGAATTAGTTGTACAGTAATGTTAATATCACTGAAAACAAGCAAATGCATGTGTCTTTTACTTAGTTTCACCTGTAACAACGTGGATCCATGTGCAATTAGTGTGCAATAATGTTAATATCACTGAAAACAAGCAAAGGCATGTGTAATTTGCTTAGTTTCAATTGTAATAACGTAGATTCATGTGCAATTAGTGTGCAATAATGTTAATATCACTGAAAACAAGCAAATGCAAGTGTAGTTTGCTTAGTTTTACTGTAATAACATAGATTCATGTGGAATTAGTGTGCGGTAATGTTAATATCACTGAAAACAAGCAAATGCATGTGTAATTTGCTTAGTTTCACCTGTAATAACGTAGATTCATGTTCAAATAGTGTGCAGTAATGTTAATATCACTGAAAACAAGGAAATGCATGTGTAATTTGCTAAGTTTCAATTGTAATAACGTATCCATGTGCAATTAGTGTGCAGTACATGAATGCAAAATAATATCACTAAAAACAAGCAAATGCATGTGTCTTTTACTTAGTTTCACCTGTAACAACGTGGATCATGTGCAATTAGTGTGCAATAATGTTAATATCACTGAAAACAAGCAAAGGCATGTGTAATTTGCTTAGTTTCAATTGTAATAACGTAGATTCATGTGCAATTAGTGTGCAATAATGTTAATATCACTGAAAACAAGCAAATGCAGTGTAGTTTGCTTAGTTTTACCTGTAATAACATAGATTCATGTGGAATTAGTGTGCGGTAATGTTAATATCACTGAAAACAAGCAAATGCATGTGTATTTTATTTAGTTTCATCTGTAATAACGTAGATTCATGTGCAATTAGTGTGCAGTAATGTTAATATCACTGAAAAGAAGCAAATGCATGTGTAATTTGCTTAGTTTCAATTGTAATAACGTAGATTCATGTGCAATTAGTGTCAGTAATGTTAATATCACTGAAAACAAGCAAATGCATGTATTTGCTTAGTTTCAATTGTATTAAAGTAGATTCATGTGCAATTAGTGTGCAGTACATTACTGCACACTAATATCACTGAAAACAAGCAAATGCATGTGTCTTTTACTTAGTTTCACCTATAACAACGTAGATTCATGGAATTAGTGTGCAGTAATGTTAATATCATGAAAACAAGCAAATCATGTGTATTTATTTAGTTTCACTGTAATAACGTAGATTCATGCGCAATTAAAGTCCAGTAATGTTATATCACTGAATACAAGCAAATGCATGCGTAATTTGCTTAGTTCAGTAATAACGTAGATTCATGTGCATTAGAGTGCAGTAATGTTAATATCACTGAAAACAAGCAAATGCATGTGTAATTTGCTTATTTTCAATTGTAATAACGTAGATTCATGTGCAATTAGTGTGCAGTAACGTTAATATCACTGAAAACAAGCAAATGCAAGTGTAATTTGCTTAGTTTCGCCTGTAATAACGTAGATTCATGTGCAATTAGTGTGCAGTACATTAATGCACACTAATATCACTGAAAACAAGCAAATGCATGCGTCTTTTACTTAGTTTCACCTGTAACAACGTGGATCCATGTGCAATTAGTGTGCAATAATGTTAATATCACTGAAAACAAGCAAATATGTGTAATATTTGCTTAGTTTAATTGTAATAACGTAGATTCATGTGCAATTAGTGTGCAATAATGTTAATATCACTGAAAACAAGCAAATGCAATTTTAGTTTGCTTAGTTTACCTGTAATAACATAGATTCATGTGAATTAGTGTGCGGTAATGTTAATATCACTGAAAACAAGCAAATGCATGTGTATTTTATTTAGTTTCAACTGTAATAACGTAGATTCATGTGCAATTAGTGTGCAGTAATGTTAATATCACTGAAAAGAAGCAAATGCATGTGTAATTTGCTTAGTTTCAATTGTAATAACGTAGATTCATGTGCAATTAGTGTCAGTAATGTTAATATCACTGAAAACAAGCAAATGCATGTAATTTGCTTAGTTTCAATTGTATTAAAGTAGATTCATGTGCAATTAGTGTGCAGTACATTACTGCACACTAATATCACTGAAAACAAGCAAATGCATGTGTCTTTTACTTAGTTTCTATAACAACGTAGATTCATGTGAATTAGTGTGAGTAATGTTAATATCAGTGAAAACAAGCAAATCAGGTGTATTTTATTAGTTTCAACTGTAATAACGTAGATTCATGCGCAATTAAAGTCCAGTAATGTTAATATCACTGAATACAGGCAAATGCATGCGTAATTTGCTTAGTTCCGCCAGTAATAACGTAGATTCATGTGCATTAGTGTGCAGTAATGTTAATATCACTGAAAACAAGCAAATGCATGTGTAATTTGCTTATTTTCAATTGTAATAACGTAGATTCATGTGCAATTAGTGTGCAGTAACGTTAATATCACTGAAAACAAGCAAATGCAAGTGTAATTTGCTTAGTTTCACCTGTAATAACGTAGATTCATGTGCAATTAGTGTGCAGTAATGTTAATATCACTGAAAACAAGCAAATGCATGTCTAATTTGCTTAGTTTCAATTGTAATAACGTAGATTCATGTGCAATTAGTGTACAGTAATGTTAATATCACTGAAAACAAGAATTAAAGTGCAGTAATGTTAATATCACTGAATACAGGCAAATGCATGTGTCTTTTACTTAGTTTCAGCTGTAACAACGTGGATTCATGTGCAATTAGTGTGCAGTAACGTTAATATCACTGAAAACAAGCAAATGCAAGTGTAGTTTGCTTAGTTTTACCTGTAATAACGTAGATTCATGTGGAATTAGTGTGCAGTAATGTTAATATCACTGAAACAAGCAAATGCATGTGTAATTTGCTTAGTTTCAATTGTAATAACGTAGATTCATGTGCAATTAGTGTACAGTAATGTTAATATCACTGAAAACAAGCAAATGCAAGTGTAATTTGCTTAGTTTCACGTGTAATAACGTAGATTCATGTGCAATTAGTGTGCAGTAATGTTAATATCACTGAAAACAAGCAAATGCATGTCTAATTTGCTTAGTTTCAATTGTAATAACGTAGATTCATGTGCAATTAGTGTACAGTAATGTTAATATCACTGAAAACAAGCAAATGCATGTGTATTTTATTTAGTTTCAACTGTAATAACGTAGATTCATGTGCAATTAATGTGCAGTAATGTTAATATCAGTGAAAACAAGCAAATGCATGTGTCTTTTACTTAGTTTCAGCTGTAAAACGTTGATTCATGTGCAATTAGTGTGCAGTAATGTTAATATCACTGAAAACAAGCAAATGCATGTGTAATTTGCTTAGTTTCAATTGTAATAACGTAGATTCGTGTGCAATTAGTGTGCAGTAATGTTAATATCACTGAAAACAAGCAAATGCATGTGTATTTTACTTAGTTTCGGCTGTAACAACGTGGATTCATGTGCAATTAGTGCAGTAATGTTAATATCACGGAAAAAAAGCAAATGCATGTGTAATTTGCTTAGTTTCACCTGTAATAACGTAGATTCATGTGCAATTAGTGTGCAGTAATGTTTATATCACTGAAAACAAGCAAATGCATGTGTATTTACTTAGTTTCAATTGTAATAACGTAGATTCATGTGCAATTAGTGTGCAGTAACGTTAATATCACGAAAATAAGCAAATGCAAGTGTAATTTGCTTAGTTTCACCTGTAATAACGTAGATTCATGTGCAATTAGTGTGCAGTAATGTTAATATCTCTGAAAACAAGCAAATGCATGTGTAATTTGCTTAGTTTCAATTGTAATAACGTAGATTCATGTGCAATTAGTGTACAGTAATGTTAATATCACTGAAAACAAGGAAATGCATGTGTATTTTATTTAGTTTCAACTGTAATAACGTAGATTAATGTGCAATTAATGTGCAGTAATGTTAATATCACTGAAAACAAGCAAATGCAAGTGTAATTTGCTTAGTTTCACCTGTAATAACGTAGATTCATGTGCAATTAGTGTGCAGTAATGTTAATATCACTGAAAACAAGCAAATGCATGTGTATTTTACTTAGTTTCGGCTGTAACAACGTGGATTCATGTGCAATTAGTGTGCAGTAATGTAAATATCACTGAAAACAAGCAAATGCATGTGTAATTTGCTTAGTTTCACCTGTAATAACGTAGATTCATGTGGAATTAGTGTGCGTAATGTTAATATCACTGAAAACAAGCAAATGCATGTGTATTTTATTTAGTTTCAATTGTAATAACGTAGATTCATGTGCAATTAGTGTGCAGTAATGTTAATATCACTGAAAACAAGCAAATGCATGTGTAATTTGCTTAGTTTCACCTGTAATAACGTGGATTATGTGCAATTAGTGTGCAGTAATGTTAATATCACTGAAAACACGCAAATGCATGCGTAATTTGCTTAGTTTCACAGTAATAACGTAGATTCATGTGCAATTAGTGTGCAGTAATGTTAATATCACTGAAAACAAGCAAATGCAAGTGTAGTTTGCTTAGTTTTACCTGTAATAACATAGATTCATGTGGAATTAGTGTGTGGTAATGTTAATATCACTGAAAACAAGCAAATGCATGTGTATTTTATTTAGTTTCAACTGTAATAACGTAGATTCATGTGCAATTAGTGTGCAGTAATGTTAATATCACTGAAAAGAAGCAAATGCATGTGTAATTTGCTTAGTTTCAATTGTAATAACGTAGATTCATGTGCAATTAGTGTTCAGTAATGTTAATATCACTGAAAACAAGCAAATGCATGTATAATTTGCTTAGTTTCAATTGTATAAAGTAGATTCATGTGCAATTAGTGTGCAGTAATAATTACTGCACACTAATATCACTGAAAACAAGCAAATGCATGTGTCTTTTACTTAGTTTCACCTGTAACAACGTAGATTCATGTGGAATTAGTGTGCGGTAATGTTAATATCAGTGAAAACAAGCAAATTCATGTGTATTATTTAGTTTCAACTGTAATACAGAGATTCATGCGCAATTAAAGTCCAGTAATGTTAATATCACTGAATACAGGCAAATGCATGCGTAATTTGCTTAGTTTCACCAGTAATAACGTAGATTCATGTGCAATTTAGTGTGCAGTAATGTTTAATATCACTGAAAAAAAGCAAATGCATGTGTAATTTGCTTAGTTTCAATTGTAATAACGTAGATTCATGTGCAATTAGTGTGCAGTAACGTTAATATCACTGAAAACAAGCAAATGCAGTGTATTTGCTTAGTTTCACCTGTAATAACGTAGATTCATGTGCAATTAGTGTGCAGTACATTACTGTTAATATCACTGAAAACAAGCAAATGCATGTGTCTTTACTTAGGTTCAGCTGTAACAACGTGGATTCATGTGCAATTAGTGTGCAGTAACGTTAATATCACTGAAAACAAGCAAATGCAAGTGTGTTTGCTTAGATTTACCTGTAAAAACGTAGATTCATGTGCAATTAGTGTGCAGTAATGTTAATATCAATGGAAACAAGCAAATGCATGTGTAATTTGCTTAGTTTCAATTGTAATAACGTAGATTCATGTGCAATTAGTGTGCAGTAACGTTAATATCACTGAAACAAGCAAATGCAAGTGTAATTGTTTAGTTTAAATGTAATAACGTGGATTCATGTGCAATTAATGTGCAGTAATGTTAATATCACTGAAAACAAGCAAATGCATGTGTAATTTGCTTAGTTTCAATTGTATAACGTAATTCATGTGCAATTAATGTGCAGTAATGTTATATCACTGAAACAAGCAAATGGATGTGTAATTTGCTTAGTTTCAATTGTAATAACGTAGATTCATGTGCAATTAGTGAAGCAAATGC
>RQOL01000123.1:0-26202 GCA_013076295.1 Sanderia malayensis
ATACACATGCATTCGCTTGTTTTCAGTGACATTAACATTACTGCACACTAATTGCCATGAATCCACGTATTACAGTCGAAGCTAAGTAAAATACATATGCATTTGTTTGTTTTCAGTAATTCTAACATTCATTCACACTAATTGCACTTGAATCTACGTTATTACAGCTCGAACAAAGTCAAATGCACATGCATTTGCTTGTTTTCAGTGATATAAACATTACTGCACACTAATTGCACATGAATCCACGTTATTACAACTGAAATTAAGTAAAATACACATGCATTTGCTTGTTGTCGTGTGATTAACATTACTGTACACTAATTGCACATGAATTCACGTTATTACAGCTAAAATTAAGTAAAATACACATGCATTTGCTTGTTTTCAGTGATATTAACATTTCTGCACACTAATTGCACATGAATCAACGTTATTACAGCTGCAACTAAGTAAATTACACATGCATTTGCTGATTTTCAGTAATTGTAACATTAATTCACACTAATTTCACATGAATCTACGTTATTACAGCTGCAACTAAGTAAAATACACATGCATTTGCTTCTTTTCAGGAAATTAACATTACTGCACACTAATTGCACATGAATCCACGTTATTACAGCTGAAACTAAAGAAAATACACATACATTTGCTTGTTGTCTGTGATATTAACATAATTGCACACTAATTGCACATAAAATCCACGTTATTACAGCTGAAACTATGTACAATACACATGCATTTGCTTTTTTTCAGTGATATTAACTTTAATGCACACTAATTGCACATGAATCTACGTTATTACAGTTGCAAGTAAGTAAAATCCCCATGTATTTGCTTGTTTTCAGTAATTGTAACATTCATTCACACTAATTGCACATGAATCTACGTTATTACAGCTGCAACTATGTAAAATACACATGCATTTGCTTTTTCAGTAATTGTAAACTCATTCACACTAATTGCACATGAATCTACGTTAATACAGCTGCAACAAAGTAAATTACACATGCATTTGCTTGTTTTCTGTGATATTAACATTACTGCACACTAATTGCACATGAATCAACGTTATTACAGCTGAAACTAAGTAAAATACAAATGCATTTGCTTGTTGCAATTGATATTAACATTCATTCACACTAATTGCACTTGAGTCCACGTTATTAGAGCTGAAATTAAGTAAGATGCACATGCATTTGCTTGTTGTCGGTGATATTAACATTACTGCACACCAATTGCACATGAATACACATTATTACAGCTGAAACTAAGTAAAATACACATGCACTTACTTGTTTCCAGTGATATAAACATTACTGCACACTAATTGCACATGAATCCACGTTGTTGCCGTTGAAACTAAGTAAAATACATATGCATTTACTTGTTTCCAGTGATATTAACATTACTGCACACTAATTGCACATGAATCCACGTTATTACAACTGAAATTAAGTAAAATACATATGCATTTACTTGTTTCCAGTCATATTAACATTTCTGCACACTAATTGCACATGAATCAACGTTATTACAGCTGCAACTAAGTAAATTACACATGCATTTGCTGATTTTCAGTAATTGTAACATTCATTCACACTAATTGCACATGAATCTACGTTATTACAGCTGAAACTAAGTAAAAAACACATGCATTTGCTTGTTTTCAGTGATATTAACATTTCTGCACACTAGTTGCACATGAATCAACGTTATTACAGCTGCAACTAAGTAAATTACACATGCATTTGCTGATTTTCAGTAATTGTAACATTCATTCACACTAATTTCACATGAATCTACGTTATTACAGCTGCAACTAAGTAAAATACACATGCATTTGCTTCTTTTCAGGAAAAAAACATTACTGCACACTAATTGCACATGAATCCACGTTATTACAGCTAAAACTAAAGAAAATACACATACATTTGCTTGTTGTCTGTGATATTAACATAATTGCACACTAATTGCACATAAAATCCACGTTATTACAGCTGAAACTATGTAAAATACACATGCATTTGCTTTTTTTCAGTGATATTAACTTTAATGCACACTAATTGCACATGAATCTACGTTATTACAGTTGCAAGTAAGTAAAATCCCCATGTATTTGCTTGTTTTCAGTAATTGTAACAATCATTCACACTAATTGCACATGAATCTACGTTATTACAGCTGCAACTAAGTAAATTACACATGCATTTGCTTGTTTTATGTGATATTAACATTAATGCACACTAATTGCACATGAACCCACGTTATTACAACTGAAACTAAGTAAATACACATGCATTTGCTTGTTTTCTGTGAAATTAACATTACTGCACAGTAATTGCACATGAATCCACGTTATTACAGCTAAAACTAAAGAAAATACACATGCATTTGCTTGTTGTCTGTGATATTAACATAACTGCACAGTAATTGCACATGAATCCACGTTATTACAGCTGAAACTATGTAAAATACACATGCATTTGCTTGTTTTCAGTGATATTAACATTACTGCACACTAATTGCACATGAATACACATTATTACAGCTGAAACTAAGTAAAATACATATGCAATTACTTGTTTCCAGTGATATAAACATTACTGCACACTAATTGCACATGAATTCACGTTATTACAGCTAAAATTAAGTAAAATACACATGCATTTGCTTGTTTTCAGTGATATTAATATTCATTCACACTAATTGCACATGAATCTACGTTATTACAGCTGCAACTAGGTAAATTACACATGCATTTGCTTGTTTTCAGTGATATTAACATTTCTACACACTAATTGCACATGAATCAACGTTATTACAGCTGCAACTAAGTAAATTACACATGCATTTACTTGTTTTCAGTAATTGTAACATTCATTCACACTAATTGCACATGAATCTACGTTAATACAGCTGCAACAAAGTAAATTACACATGCATTTGCTTGTTTTCTGTGATATTAACATTACTGCACACTAATTGCACATGAATCAACGTTATTACAGCTGAAACTAAGTAAAATACAAATGCATTTGCTTTGTCGCAATTGATATTAACATTCATTCACACTAATTGCACTTGAGTCCACGTTATTAGAGCTGAAATTAAGTAAGATACATATGCATTTGCTTGTTGTCGGTGATATTAACATTACTGCACACCAATTGCACATGAATACACATTATTACAGCTGAAACTAAGTAAAATACACATGCACTTACTTGTTTCCAGTGATATTAACATTACTGCACACTAATTGCACATGAATCAACGTTATTACAACTAAATAAGTAAAATACATATGCATTACTTTTTCCAGTATATTAACATTCTGCACACATTGCACATGAATCAACGTTATTACAGCTGCAACTAAGTAAATTACACATGCATTTGCTGATTTTCAGTAATTGTAAACATTCATTCACACTAATTGCACATGAATCTACGTTATTACAGCTGAAACTAAGTAAAATACACATGCATTTGCTTGTTTTCAGTGATATTAACATTTCTGCACAGTAGTTGCACATGAATCAACGTTATTACAGCTGCAACTAAGTAAATTACACATGCATTCGCTGATTTTCAGTAATTGCAACATTCATTCACACTAATTTCACATGAATCTATGTTATTACAGCTGCAACTAAGTAAAATACACATGCATTTGCTTGTTTTCAGGAAGTTAACATTACTGCACACTAATTGCACATGAATCCACGTTATTACAGCTAAAACTAAAGAAAATACAGATGCATTTGTGGTTGTCTGTGATATTAACATAATTGCACACTAATTGCACATAAAATCCACGTTATTACAGCTGAAACTATGTAAAATACACATGCATTTGCTTTTTTTCAGTGATATTAACTTTAATGCACACTAATTGCACATGAATCTACGTTATTACAGTTGCAACTAAGTAAAATCCCCATGTATTTGCTTGTTTTCAGTAATTGTAACATTCATTCACACTAATTGCACATGAATCTACGTTATTACAGCTGCAACTAAGTAAATTACACATGCATTTGCTTGTTTTCTGTGATATTAACATTACTGCACACCAATTGCACATGAACCCACGTTATTACAACTGAAACTAAGTAAAATACACATGCTTTTGCTTGTTTTCTGTGAAATTAACATTACTGCACACTAATTGCACATGAATCCACGTTATTACAGCTAAAACTAAAGAAAATACACATGCATTTGCTTGTTGTCTGTGATATTAACATTCATTCACACTAATTGCACATGAATCCACGTTATTAGAGCTGAAATTAAGTAAGATACATATGCATTTGCTTGTTGTCGGTGATATTAACATTACTGCACACTAATTGCACATGAATACACATTATTACAGCTGAAACTAAGTAAAATACACATGCATTCGCTTGTTTTCAGTGACATTAACATTACTGCACACTAATTGCCCATGAATCCACGGTATTACAGTCGAAGCTAAGTAAAATACATATGCATTTGTTTGTTTTCAGTAATTCTAACATTCATTCACACTAATTGCACTTGAATCTACGTTATTACAGCTCGAACAAAGTAAAATACACATGCATTTGCTTGTTTTCAGTGATATAAACATTACTGCACACTAATTGCACATGAATCCACGTTATTACAACTGAAATTAAGTAAAATACACATGCATTTGCTTGTTGTCGGTGTGATTAACATTACTGTACACTAATTGCACATGAATTCACGTTATTACAGCTAAAATAAGTAAAATACACATGCATTTGCTTGTTTCAGTGATATTAATATTCATTCCCACTAATTGCACATGAATCTACGTTATTACAGCTGCACTAGTAAATTACACATGCATTTGCTTGTTTTCAGTGATATTAACATTTCTGCACACTAATTGCACATGAATCAACGTTATTACAGCTGCAACTAAGTAAATTACACATGCATTTGCTGATTTTCAGTAATTGTAACATTAATTCACAGTAATTGCCCATGAATCTACGTTATTACAGCTGAAACTAAGTAAAATACACATGCATTCGCTTGTTTTCAGTGACATTAACATTACTGCACACTAATTGCCCATGAATCCACGGTATTACAGTCGAAGCTAAGTAAAATACATATGCATTTGTTTGTTTTCAGTAATTCTAACATTCATTCACACTAATTGCACTTGAATCTACGTTATTACAGCTGGAACAAAGTAAAATACACATGCATTTGCTTGTTTTCAGTGATATAACATTACTGCACACTAATTGCACATGAATCCACGTTATTACAACTGAAATTAAGTAAAATACACATGCATTTGCTTGTTGTCGGTGTGATTAACATTACTGTACACTAATTGCACATGAATTCACGTTATTACAGCTAAAATTAAGTAAAATACACATGCATTTGCTTGTTTTCAGTGATATTAATATTCATTCCCACTAATTGCACATGAATCTACGTTATTACAGCTGCAGCTAGGTAAATTACACATGCATTTGCTTGTTTTCAGTGATATTAACATTTCTGCACACTAATTGCACATGAATCAACGTTATTACAGCTGCAACTAAGTAAATTACACATGCATTTGCTGATTTTCAGTAATTGTAACATTAATTCACAGTAATTGCCCATGAATCTACGTTATTACAGCTGCAACCAAGTAAAATACACATGCATTTGCTTGTTGTCGGTGTGATTAACATTACTGTACACTAATTGCACATGAATTCACGTTATTACAGCTAAAATTAAGTAAAATACACATGCATTTGCTTGTTTTCATTGATATTAACATTCATTCACACTAATTGCACAAGAATCTAACTTATTATAGCTCCAACTAAGTAAATTACACATGCATTTGCTTGTTTCAGTGATATTAACATTCATTCACACTAATTGGACATGAATCCATATTATTACAGCTGAAACTAAGTAAAATACACATGCATTTGCTTGTTTCAGTGATATTAACATTACTGCACACCAGTTGCACATGAATCCAGGTTATTACAGCTGAAACTAAGTAAAATACAGATGCATTTGTTGTTTTCAGTAATTGTAACATTCATTCACACTAATTGCACATGAATCTACGTTATTACAGCTGCAACTAAGTAAAATACACATGCATTTGCTTGTTTTCAGTGATATTAACATTTCTGCACACTAATTGCACATGAATCAACGTTATTACAGCTGCAACTAAGTAAATTACACATGCATTTGCTGATTTTCAGTAATTGTAACATTCATTCACACTAATTGCACATGAATCAACGTTATTACAGCTGCAACTAAGTAAAATACACATGCATTTGCTTGTTTTCAGTAATTGTAACACTCATTCACACTAATTGCACATGAATCTACGTTAATACAGCTGCAACAAAGTAAATTACACATGCACTTACTTGTTTCCAGTGATATAAACATTACTGCACAATAATTGCACATGAATCCACGTTATTAGAGCTGAAATTAAGTAAAATACACATGCATTTGCTTGTTGTCGGTGATATTAACATTACTGCACACTAATTGCACATGAACCCACGTTATTACAGCTGCAACTAAGTAAATTACACATGCATTTGCTGATTTTCAGTAATTGTAACATTCATTCACACTAATTGCACATGAATCTACGTTATTACAGTTGCAACTAAGTAAAATACACATGCATTTGCTTGTTTTCAGTGATATTAACATTTCTGCACACTAATTGCTCATGAATCAACGTTATTACAGCTGCAACTAAGTAAAACACTCATGCATTTGCTTGTTTTCAGTAATTGTAACATTCATTCACACTAATTGCACATGAATCTACGTTATTACAGCTGCAAGTAAGTGAAGTACACATGCATTTGCTTGTTTTCTGTGATATTAACATTACTGCACACTAATTGCACATGAATCCACGTTAGTACAACTGAAATTAAGTAAAATACACATGCATTTGCTTGTTGTCGGTGTGATTAACATTACTGCACACTAATTGCACATGAATCCACGTTATTACAGCTAAAATTCAGTAAAATACACATGCATTTGCTTGTTTTCAGTGATATTAATATTCATTCACACTAATTGCACATTAATCTACGTTATTACAGCTGCAACTAGGTAAATTACACATGCATTTGCTTGTTTTCTGTGATATTAACATTTCTGCACACTAATTGCACATGATTCAACGTTATTACAGCTGAAACTAAGTAAAATACAAATGCATTTGCTTGTTGCAATTGATATTAACATTCATTCACACTAATTGCACTTGAGTCCAGGTTATTAGAGCTAAATTAAGTAAGATACATATGCATTTGCTTGTTGTCGGTGATATTAACATTACTGCACACCAATTGCACATGAATACACATTATTACAGCTGAAACTTAGTAAAATACACATGCACTTACTTGTTTCCAGTGATATAAACATTACTGCACACTAATTGCACATGAATCCACGTTGTTGCCGTTGAAACTAAGCAAAATACATATGCATTTACTTGTTTCCAGTGATATTAACATTTCTGCACACTAATTGCACATGAATCAACGTTATTACAGCTGCAACTAAGTAAATTACACATGCATTTGCTGATTTTCAGTAATTGTAACATTCATTCACACTAATTGCACATGAATCTACGTTAATACAGCTGCAACAAAGTAAATTACACATGCATTTGCTTGTTGTCGGTGATATTAACATTACTGCACACCAATTGCACATGAATACACATTATTACAGCTGAAACTAAGTAAAATACACATGCACTTACTTGTTTCCAGTGATATAAACATTACTGCACACTTATTGCACATGAATCAACGTTATTACAACTGAAATTAAGTAAAATACATATGCATTTACTTGTTTCCAGTGATATTAACATTACTGCACACTAACTGCACATGAACCCACGTTATTACAACTGAAACTAAGTAAAATACACATGCATTTGCTTGTTTTCTGTGAAATTAACATTACTGCACACTAATTGCACATGAATCCACGTTATTACAGCTAAAACTAAAGAAAATACACATGCATTTGCTTGTTGTCTGTGATATTAACATAACTGCACAGTAATTGCACATGAATCCACGTTATTACAGCTGAAACAATGTAAAATACACATGCATTTGCTTGTTTTCAGTGATATTAACATTACTGCACACTAATTCCACATGAATACACATTATTACAGCTGAAACTAAGTAAAATACATATGCAATTACTTGTTTCCAGTGATATAAACATTACTGCACACTAATAGCACATGAATTCACGTTATTACAGCTAAAATTAAGTAAAATACACATGCATTTGCTTGTTTTCAGTGATATTAATATTCATTCACACTAATTGCACATGAATCTACGTTTTTACAGCTGCAACTAGGTAAATTACACATGCATTTGCTTGTTTTCAGTGATATTAACATTTCTACACACTAATTGCACATGAATCAACGTTCTTACAGCTGCAACTAAGTAAATTACACATGCATTTACTTGTTTTCAGTAATTCTAACATTCATTCACACTAATTGCACATGAATCTACGTTAATACAGCTGCAACAAAGTAAATTACACATGCATTTGCTTGTTTTCTGTGATATTAACATTACTGCACACTAATTGCACATGCATCAACGTTATTACAGCTGAAACTATGTAAAATACAAATGCATTTGCTTGTTGCAATTGATATTAACATTCATTCACACTAATTGCACTTGCGTCCACGTTATTAGAGCTGAAATTAAGTAAGATACATATGCATTTGCTTGTTGTCGGTGATATTAACATTACTGCACACCAATTGCACATGAATACACATTATTACAGCTGAAACTAAGTAAAATACACATGCACTTACTTGTTTCCAGTGATATTAACATTACTGCACACGCACATGATTCAACGATATTACAACTAAAATTAAGTAAAATACATATGCATTTACTTGTTTCCAGTGATATTAACATTTCTGCACACTAATTGCACATGAATCAACGTTATTACAGCTGCAACTAAGTAAATTACACATGCATTTGCTGATTTTCAGTAATTGTAACATTCATTCACACTAATTGCACATGAATCTACGTTATTACAGCTGAAACTAAGTAAAATACACATGCATTTGCTTGTTTTCAGTGATATTAACATTTCTGCACACTAGTTGCACATGAATCAACGTTATTACAGCTGCAACTAAGTAAATTACACATGCATTTGCTGATTTTCAGTAATTGTAACATTCATTCACACTAATTTCACATGAATCTACGTTATTACAGCTGCAACTAAGTAAAATACACATGCATTTGCTTGTTTTCAGGAAATTAACATTACTGCACACTAAGTGCACATGAATCCACGTTATTAAAGCTAAAACTAAAGAAAATACACATGCATTTGCTTGTTGTCTGTGATATTAACATAATTGCACACTAATTGCACATAAAATCCACGTTATTACAGCTGAAACTATGTAAAATACACATGCATTTGCTTTTTTCAGTGATATTAACTTTAATGCACACTAATTGCACATGAATCTACGTTATTGCAGTTGCAAGTAAGTAAAATCCCCATGTATTTGCTTGTTTTCAGTAATTGTAACATTCATTCACACTAATTGCACATGAATCTACGTTATTACAGCTGCAACTAAGTAAATTACACATGCATTTGCTTGTTTTCTGTGATATTAACATTACTGCACACTAATTGCACATGAACCCACGTTATTACAACTGAAACTAAGTAAAATACACATGCATTTGCTTGTTTTCTGTGAAATTAACATTACTGCACACTAATTGCACATGAATCCACGTTATTACAGCTGAAACTATGTAAAATACACATGCATTTGCTTTTTTTCAGGGATAGTAATATTACTGCACACTAATTGCACATGAATCAACGTTATTACAGCTGCAACTAAGTAAATTACACATGCATTTACTTTTTTCCAGTGATATTAACATTCATTCACACTAATTGCACATGAGTCCACGTTATTAGAGCTGAAATTAAGTAAGATACATATGCATTTGCTTGTTGTCGGTGATATTAACATTACTGCACACTAATTGCACATGAATACACATTATTACAGCTGAAACTAAGTAAAATACACATGCATTCGCTTGTTTTCAGTGACATTAACATTTCTGCACACTAATTGCACATGAATCAACGTTATTACAGCTGCAACTAAGTAAATTACACATGCATTTGCTGATTTTCAGTAATTGTAACATTAATTCACAGTAATTGCCCATGAATCTACGTTATTACAGCTGCAACCAAGTAAAATACACATGCATTTGCTTGTTGTCGGTCATATTAACATTACTGCACACTAATTGCACATGAACCCACGTTATTACAACTGAAACTAAGTAAAATACACATGCATTTGCTTGTTTTCAGTGAAATTAACATTACTGCACACTAATTGCACATGAATCAACGTCATTACAGCTAAAACTAAAAAAAATACACATGCATTTGCTTGTTGTCTGTGATATTAACATAACTGCACACTAATTGCACATGAATCCACGTTATTACAGCTGAAACTATGTAAAATACACATGCATTTGCTTTTTTTCAGGGATAGTAATATTACTGCACACTAATTGCACATGAATCAACGTTATTACAGCTGCAACTAAGTAAATTACACATGCATTTGCTGATTTTCAGTAATTGTAACATTCATTCACACTAATTGCACATGAATCTACGTTATTACAGCTGCAACTAAGTAAAATACACATGCATTTGCTTGTTTTCTGTGATATTAACATTACTGCACACTAATTGCACATGAATCAACGTTATTACAGCTGAAATTAAGTAAAATACACATGCATTTGCTTGTTTTCATTGATATTACCATTCATTCACACTAATTGCACAAGAATCTACCTTATTACAGCTCCAACTAAGTAAATTACACATGCATTGCTTGTTTCAGTGATATTAACATTCATTCACACTAATTGGACATGAATCCATATTATTACAGCTGAAACTAAGTAAAATACACATGCATTTGCTTGTTTTCAGTGATATTAACATTACTGCACACTACTTGCACATGAATCCAGGTTATTACAGCTGAAACTAAGTAAAATACAGATGCATTTGTTTGTTTTCAGTAATTGTAACATTCATTCACACTAATTGCACTTGAATCTACGTTATTACAGCTGAAACTAAGTAAAATACACATGCATTTGCTTGTTTTCAGTGATATTAACATTCATTCACACTAATTGCCCATGAATCCACGGTATTACAGTCGAAGCTAAGTAAAATACATATGCACTTAATTGTTTTCACTGATTTTAACATTACTGCACACAAATTGCACATGAATCCACGTTATTATAGCTGAAACTAAGTAAAATACACATGCATTTGCTTGTTGTCTGTGATATTAACATAACTGCACACTAATTGCACATGAGTCCACGTTATTAGAGCTGAAATTAAGTAAGATACATATGCATTTGCTTGTTGTCGGTGATATTGACATTACTGCACACTAATTGCACATGAATACACATTATTACAGCTGAAACTAAGTAAAATACACATGCATTCGCTTGTTTTCAGTGACATTAACATTTCTGCACACTAATTGCACATGAATCAACGTTATTACAGCTGCAACTAAGTAAATTACACATGCATTTGCTGATTTTCAGTAATTGTAACATTAATTCACAGTAATTGCCCATGAATCTACGTTATTACAGCTGCAACCAAGTAAAATACACATGCATTTGCTTGTTGTCGGTCATATTAACATTACTGCACACTAATTGCACATGAACCCACGTTATTACAACTGAAACTAAGTAAAATACACATGCATTTGCTTGTTTTCAGTGAAATTAACATTACTGCACACTAATTGCACATGAATCAACGTCATTACAGCTAAAACTAAAAAAAATACACATGCATTTGCTTGTTGTCTGTGATATTAACATAACTGCACACTAATTGCACATGAATCCACGTTATTACAGCTGAAACTATGTAAAATACACATGCATTTGCTTTTTTTCAGGGATAGTAATATTACTGCACACTAATTGCACATGAATCAACGTTATTACAGCTGCAACTAAGTAAATTACACATGCATTTGCTGATTTTCAGTAATTGTAACATTCATTCACACTAATTGCACATGAATCTACGTTATTACAGCTGCAACTAAGTAAAATACACATGCATTTGCTTGTTTTCTGTGATATTAACATTACTGCACACTAATTGCACATGAATCAACGTTATTACAGCTGAAATTAAGTAAAATACACATGCATTTGCTTGTTTTCATTGATATTACCATTCATTCACACTAATTGCACAAGAATCTACCTTATTACAGCTCCAACTAAGTAAATTACACATGCATTTGCTTGTTTTCAGTGATATTAACATTCATTCACACTAATTGGACATGAATCCATATTATTACAGCTGAAACTAAGTAAAATACACATGCATTTGCTTGTTTTCAGTGATATTAACATTACTGCACACTACTTGCACATGAATCCAGGTTATTACAGCTGAAACTAAGTAAAATACAGATGCATTGTTTGTTTTCAGTAATTGTAACATTCATTCACACTAATTGCACTTGAATCTACGTTATTACAGCTGAAACTAAGTAAAATACACATGCATTTGCTTGTTTTCAGTGATATTAACATTCATTCACACTAATTGCCCATGAATCCACGGTATTACAGTCGAAGCTAAGTAAAATACATATGCACTTAATTGTTTTCACTGATTTTAACATTACTGCACACAAATTGCACATGAATCCACGTTATTATAGCTGAAACTAAGTAAAATACACATGCATTTGCTTGTTGTCTGTGATATTAACATAACTGCACACTAATTGCACATGAATCCACGTCATTACCGTTGAAACTAAGTAAAATACACATGCATTTGCTTGTTTTCAGTGATATTAACATTATTGCACACTAATTGCACATGAATTCACGATGTTGCCGTTGAAACTAAGTGAAATACATATGCATTTACTTGTTTCCAGTGATATTAACATTACTGCACACTAATTGCACATGAATCCACGTTATTACAACTGAAATTAAGTAAAATACATATGCATTTACTTGTTTCCAGTGATATTAACATTCATTGACAATAATTGCACACGAATCCACGTTATTAGAGCTGAAATTAAGTAAAATACACATGCATTTGCTTGTTGTCGGTGATATTAACATTACTGCACACTAATTGCACATGAACCCACGTTATTACAGCTGAAACTAAGTAAAATACACATGCATTTGCTTGTTTTCAGTGAAATTAACATTACTGCACACTAATTGCACATGAATCCACGTTATTACAGCTAAAACTAAAAAAAATACACATGCATTTGCTTGTTGTCTGTGATATTAACATAACTGCACACTAATTGCACATGAATCCACGTTATTACAGCTGCAACTAAGTAAATTACACATGCATTTGCTGATTTTCAGTAATTGTAACATTCATTCACACTAATTGCACATGAATCTACGTTATTACAGTTGCAACTAAGTAAAATACACATGCATTTGCTTGTTTTCAGTGATATTAACATAACTGCACTCTAATTGCACATGAATCCACGTCATTACCGTTGAAACTAAGTAAAATACACATGCATTTGCTTGTTGTCTGTGATATTAACATAACTGCACACTAATTGCACATGAATCAACGTTATTACAGCTGCAACTAAGTAAATTACACATGCATTTGCTGATTTTCAGTAATTCTAACATTCATTCACACTAATTGCACATGAATCTACGTTATTACACCTGCAACTAAGTAAAATACACATGCATTTGCTTGTTTTCAGTAATTGTAACATTCATTCACACTAATTGCACATGAATCAACGTTATTACAGCTGCAACTAAGTAAATTACACATGCATTTGCTTGTTTTCTGTGATATTAACATTACTGCACACTAATTGCACATGAATCAACGTTATACATCTTTTGCATCGTGCGTATTTAGAGGTCTGGCACTAGTTTTTTGGTGAAAAAGATGCTGAGGGTGAAATAATTTTTCACCCAAAAAGTAGTGCCAGACTTCCAAAATACGCACGATGCAAAAGGTGTATTACAGCTGAAACTAAGTAAAATACACATGCATTTGCTTGTTTTCATTGATATTAACATTCATTCACACTAATTGCACATGAACCCACGTTATTACAACTGAAATTAAGTAAAATACATATCCATTTACTTGTTTCCAGTGATATTAACATTCATTGACAATAATTGCACACGAATCCACGTTATTAGAGCTGAAATTAAGTAAAATACACATGCATTTGCTTGTTGTCGGTCATATTAACATTACTGCACACTAATTGCACATGAACCCACGTTATTACAACTGAAACTAAGTAAAATACACATGCATTTGCTTGTTTTCAGTGAAATTAACATTACTGCACACTAATTGCACATGAATCCACGTTATTACAGCTAAAACTAAAAAAAATACACATGCATTTGCTTGTTGTCTGTGATATTAATATAACTGCACACTAATTGCACATGAATCCACGTTATTACAGCTGAAACTATGTAAAATACACATGGATTTGCTTTTTTTCAGTGATAGTAACATTACTGCACACTAATTGCACATGAATCAACGTTATTACAGCTGCAACTAAGTAAATTACACATGCATTTGCTGATTTTCAGTAATTGTAACATTCATTCACACTAATTGCACATGAATCTACGTTATTACAGTTGCAACTAAGTAAAATACACATGCATTTGCTTGTTTTCAGTGATATTAACATTTCTGCACACTAATTGCACATGAATCAACGTTATTACAGCTGCAACTAAGTAAATTACACATGCATTTGCTGATTTTCAGTAATTCTAACATTCATTCACACTAATTGCACATGAATCTACGTTAATACACCTGCAACTAAGTAAAATACACATGCACTTGCTTGTTTTCAGTAATTGTAACATTCATTCACACTAATTGCACATGAATCTACGTTATTACAGCTGCAACTAAGTAAATTACACATGCATTTGCTTGTTTTCTGTGATATTAACATTACTGCACACTAATTGCACATGAATCAACGTTATACATCTTTGCATCGTGCGTATTTAGAGGTCTGGCACTAGTTTTTGCGTGAAAAAGATGCTGAGGGTGAAATTATTTTTCACCCAAAAAGTAGTGCCAGACTTCCAAAATACGCACGATGCAAGAGGTGTATTACAGCTGAAACTAAGTAAAATACACATGCATTTGCTTGTTTTCATTGATATTAACATTCATTCACACTAATTGCACATGAACCCACGTTATTGCAACTGAAACTAAGTAAAATACACATGCATTTGCTTGTTTTCAGTGAAATTAACATTACTGCACACTAATTGCACATGAATCCAGGTGAATTACAGCTAAAACTAAAGAAAATACACATGCATTTGCTTGTTGTCTGTGATATTAACATAACTGCACACTAATTGCACATGAATCCACGTTATTACAGCGGAAACTATGTAAAATACACATGCATTTGCTTTTTTCAGTGATATAAACATTACTGCACACTAATTGCACATGAATCCACGTCATTACAGTTTAAACTAAGTAAAATACACATGCATTTGCTTGTTTTCAGTGATATTAACATTACTGCACACTAATTGCACATGAATCCACGTTATTAGAGCTGAAATTAAGTAAGATACATATGCATTTGCTTGTTGTCGGTGATATTAACATTACTCCACACTAATTGCAGATAAATACACATTATTACAGCTGAAGCTAAGTAAAATACAGATGCAATTACTTGTTTCCAGTGATATGAAGATTACTGCACCACTAACTGCACATGAATCTACGTTATTACAGCCTGCAACTAGGTAAATTACACATGGCATTTGCTTGTTTTCAGTTGAGTATTAACATTTCTGCACACTAATTGCACATGAATCAACGTTACTACAGCTGCAACTAAGTAAATTACACATGCATTTGCTGATTTTCAGTAATTGTAACATTCATTCACACTAATTGCACATGAATCTACGTCATTACAGCTGCAACTATGTAAAATACACATGCATTTGGCTTGTTTTCAGTAATTGTAACATTCATTCACACTAATTGCACATGAATCTACGTTATTACAGCTGCAACTAAGTAAATTACACATGCATTTGCTTGTTTTCTGTGATATTAACATTACTGCACACTAATTGCACATGAATCAACGTTATTACAGCTGAAAATAAGTAAAATACACATGCATTTGCTTGTTGCAATTGATATTAACATTCATTCACACTAATTGCACCTGAACCCACGTTATTACAACTGAAACGAAGTAAAATACACATGCATTTGCTTGTTTTCAGTGAAATAACATTACTGCACACTAATTGCACATGAATCCACGTTATTTAACTAAAACTAAGGAAAATACACATGCATTTGCTTGTTGTCTGTGATATTAACATTACTGCACACTAATTGCACATTAATCTACGTTATTACAGCTGCAACTAAATAAAATCCCAATGCATTTGCTTGTTTTCAGTAATTGTAACATTCTTTTACACTAATTGCATATGAATCCACGTTATTACAGATGCAACTAAGTAAATTACACATGCATTTGCTTGTTTTCTGTGATATTAACATTACTGCACACTAATTGCACATGAACCCACGTTATTACAACCGAAACTAAGTAAAATACACATGCATTTGCTTGTCGCGGTGTGATTAACATTACTGCACACTAATTGCACATGAATCCACGTTATTACAGCTAAAATTGAGTAAAATACACATGCATTTGCTTGTTTCAGTGATATTAATATTCATTCACACTAATTGCACATGAATCTACGTTATTACAGCTGCAACTAGGTAAATTACACATGCATTTGCTTGTTTTCAGTGATATTAACATTACTGCACACTAATTGCACATGAATCACGTTATTAGAGCTGAAATTAAGTAAGATAACATATGCATTTGCTTGTTGTCGGTGATATTAACATTACTCCACACTAATTGCACATAAATACACATTATTACAGCTGAAGCTAAGTAAAATACAGATGCAATTACTTGTTTCCAGTGATATGAACATTACTGCACACTAACTGCAGATGAATCCACGTTATTACAACTGAAATTAAGTAAAATACACATGCATTTGCTTGTTGTCGGTGTGATTAACATTACTGCACACTAATTGCACATGAATCCACGTTATTACAGCTAAAATTAAGTAAAATACAAATGCATTTGCTTGTTTTCAATGATATTAATATTCATTGACACTAATTGCACATGAATCTACGTTATTACAGCTGCAACTAGGTAAATTACACATGCATTTGCTTGTTTCAGTGATATTAACATTTCTGCACACTAATTGCACATGAATCAACGTTATTACAGCTGCAACTAAGTAAATTACACATGCATTTGCTGATTTTCAGTAATTGTAACATTCATTCACACTAATTGCACATGAATCTACGTCATTACAGCTGCAACTATGTAAAATACACATGCATTGCTTGTTTTGAGTAATTGTAACATTCATTCACACTAATTGCACATGAATCTACGTTATTACAGCTGCAACTAAGTAAATTACACATGCATTTGCTTGTTTTCTGTGATATTAACATTACTGCACACTAATGCACATGAATCAACGTTATTACAGCTGAAACTAAGTAAAATACACATGCATTTGCTTGTTGCAATTGATATTAACATTCATTCACACTAATTGCACCTGAACCCACGTTATTACAACTGAAACTAAGTAAAAATACACATGCATTTGCTTGTTTTCAGTGAAATTAACATTACTGCACACTAATTGCACATGAATCCACGTTATTTAACTAAAACTAAGGAAAATACACATGCATTTGCTTGTTGTCTGTGATATAACATTACTGCACACTAATTGCACACGAATCCACGTTATTACAGCTGCAACTAAGTAAATTACACATGCATTTGCTTGTTGCAATTGATATTCACATTCATTCACACTAATTGCACCTGAACCCACGTTATTACAACTGAAACTGAGTAAAATACACATGCATTTGCTTGTTTTCAGTGAAATTAACATTACTGCACACTAATTGCACATGAATCCACGTTATTTAAGTAAAACTAAGGAAAATACACATGTATTTGCTTGTTGTCTGTGATATTAACATTACTGCACACTAATTGCACATTAATCTACGTTATTACAGCTGCAACTAAGTAAAATCCCAATGCATTTGCTTGTTTTCAGTAATGGTAACATTCTTTTACACTAATTGCATATGAATCTACGTTATTACAGATGCCAACTAAGTAAATTACACATGCATTTGCTTGTTTTCTGTGATATTAATATTACTGCACACTAATTGCACATGAACCCACGTATTACAACCGAAACTAAGTAAAATACACATGCATTTGCTTGTTTTCAGTGAAATTAACATTACTGCACACTAATTGCACATGAATCCACGTTATTACAGCTAAAACTAAAGAAAATACACATGCATTTGCTTGTTGTCTGTTGATATTAACATAACTGCACAGTAATTGCACATGAATCCACCTTATTACAGCTGAAACTATGTAAAATACAGATGCATTTGCTTGTTGTCTTGTGATATTAACATTACTGCACACTAATTGCACATTAATCTACGTTATTACAGCTGCAACTAAGTAAAATCCCAATGCATTTGCTTGTTTTCAGTAATTGTAACATTCTTTTACACTAATTGCATATGAATCTACGTTATTACAGATGCAACTAAGTAAATTACACATGCATTTGCTTTTTTTCTGTGATATTAACATTACTGCACACTAATTGCACATGAACCCACGTTATTACAGCTAAAACTAAAGAAAATACACATGCATTTGCTTGTTGTCTGTGATATTAACATAACTGCACACTAATTGCACATGAATCCACGTTATTACAGCTGAAACTATGTAAAATACACATGCATTTGCTTTTTTCAGTGATATTAACATTACTGCACACTAATTGCACATGAATCCACGTCATTTCCGTTTAAACTAAGTAAAATACACATGCATTTGCTTGTTTCAGTGATATTAACATTACTCCACACTAATAGCACATGAAATTCACGTTGTTGCCGGTGAAACTAAGGAAAATACATATGCATTTACTTGTTTCCAGTGATATTAACATTCATTCACACTAATTGCACTTGAGTCCACGTTATTAGAGCTGCAACTAGGTAAAATACACATGCATTTGCTTTTTTTCAGTGATATTAACATTTCTGCACACTAATTGCACATGAATCCACGTTATTACAGCTGCAACTAAGTAAATTACACATGCATTTCTGATTTTCCAGTAATTGTAACATTCATTCACACTAATTGCACATGAATCTACGTCATTACAGCTGCAAACTATGTAAAAATACACATGCATTTGCTTGTTTTGAGTAATTGTAACATTCATTCACACTAATTGCACATGAATCTACGTTATTACAGCTGCAACTAAGTAAATTACACATGCATTTGCTTGTTTTCTGTGATATTAACATTACTGCACACTAATTGCACATGAATCAACGTTATTACAGCTGAAACTAAGTAAAATACACATGCATTTGCTTGTTGCAATTGATATTACATTCATTCACACTAATTGCACCTGAACCACGTTATTACAACTGAAACTAAGTAAAATACGCATGCATTTGCTTGTTTCAGTAAAATTAACATTACTGCACACTAATTGCACATGAATCCACGTTATTTAAACTAAAACTAAGGAAAATACACAGCATTTGCTTGTTGTCTGTGATATTAACATTACTGCACACTAATTGCACATTAATCTACGTTATTACAGCTGCAACTAAGTAAAATCCCAATGCATTTGCCTTGTTTTCAGTAATTGTAACATTCTTTTACACTAATTGCACATGAATCTACGTTATTACAGATGCAACTAAGTAAATTACACATGCATTTGCTTGTTTTCTGTGATATTAACATTACTGCACACTAATTGCACATGAACCCACGTTATTACAACTGAAACTAAGTAAAATACACATGCATTTGCTTGTTTCAGTGAAATTAACATTACTGCACACTAATTGCACATGAATCCACGTTATTACAGCTAAAACTAAAGAAAATACACATGCATTTGCTTGTTGTCTGTGATATTAACATAACTGCACAGTTATTGCACATGAATCCACGTTATTACAGCTGAAACTATGTAAAATACACATGCATTTGCTTTTTTTCAGTGATATTAACATTACTGCACACTAATTGCACATGAATCCACGTCATTTCCGTTCAAACTAAGTAAATGCACATGCATTTGCTTGTTTCCAGTGATATTAACATTCATTCACACTAATTGCACTTGAATCCACGTTATTAGAGCTGAAATTAAGTAAGATACATATGCATTTGCTTATTGTCGGTGATATTAACATTACTGCACACGAATTGCCACATGAATACACATTATTACAACTGAAGTAAAGTAAAATACACATGCATTGCTTGTCGTCGGTGTGATTAACATTACTGCACACTAATTGCACATGAATCCACGTTATTACAGCTAAAATTGAGTAAAATACACATGCATTTGCTTGTCGTCGGTGTGATTAACATTACTGCACACTAATTGCACATGAATCCACGTTATTACAGCTAAAATTAAGTAAAATACACATGCATTTGCTTGTTTTCAGTGATAATAATATTCATTCACACTAATTGCACATGAATCTACGTTATTACAGCTGCAACTAGTAAATTACACATGCATTTGCTTGTTTTCAGTGATATTAACATTACTGCACACTAATTGCACATGAATCCACGTTATTTAAGTAAAACTAAGGAAAATACACATGTATTTGCTTGTTGTCTGTGATATTAACATTACTGCACACTAATTGCACATTAATCTACGTTATTACAGCTGCAACTAAGTAAAATCCCAATGCATTTGCTTGTTTTCAGTAATGGTAACATTCTTTTACACTAATTGCATATGAATCTACGTTATTACAGATGCAACTAAGTAAATTACACATGCATTTGCTTGTTTTCTGTGATATTAATATTACTGCACACTAATTGCACATAACCCACGTTATTTACACCGAAACTAAGTAAAATACACATGCATTTGCTTGTTTTCAGTAAATTAACATTACTGCACACTAATTGCACATGAATCCACGTTATTACAGCTAAAACTAAAGAAAATACACATGCATTGCTTGTTGTCTGTGATATTAACATAACTGCACAGTAATTGCACATGAATCCACCTTATTACAGCTGAAACTATGTAAAATACAGATGCATTTGCTTGTTGTCTGTGATATTAACATTACTGCACACTAATTGCACATGAATCTACGTTATTACAGCTGCAACTAAGTAAAATCCCCATGCATTTGCTTGTTTTCAGTAATTGTAACATTCTTTTACACTAATTGCATATGAATCTACGTTATTACAGATGCAACTAAGTAAATTACACATGCATTTGCTTGTTTTCTGTGATATTAACATTACTGCACACTAATTGCACATGACCCACGTTATTACAGCTAAAACTAAAGAAAATACACATGCATTTGCTTGTTGTCTGTGATATTAACATAACTGCACAGTAATTGCACATGAATCACGTTATTACAGCTGAAACTATGTAAAATACACATGCATTTGCTTTTTTCAGTGATATTAACATTACTGCACACTAATTGCACATGAATCCACGTCATTTCCGTTTAAACTAAGTAAAATACACATGCATTTGCTTGTTTTCAGTGATATTAACATTACTCCACACTAATAGCACATGAATTCACGTTGTTGCCGGTGAAACTAAGGAAAATACATATGCATTTACTTGTTTCCAGTGATATTAACATTCATTCACACTAATTGCACTTGAATCCACGTTATTAGAGCTGCAACTAGGTAAATTACACATGCATTTGCTTGTTTTCAGTGATATTAACATTTCTACACACTAATTGCACATGAATCAACGTTATTACAGCTGCAACTAAGTAAATTACACATGCATTTGCTGATTTTCCAGTAATTGTAACATTCATTCACACTAATTGCACATGAATCTACGTCATTACAGCTGCAACTATGTAAAATACACATGCCTTTGCTTGTTTTGAGTAATTGTAACATTCATTCACACTAATTGCACATGAATCTACGTTATTACAGCTGCAACTAAGTAAATTACACATGCATTTGCTTGTTTTCTGTGATATTAACATTACTGCACACTAATTGCACATGAATCAACGTTATTACAGCTGAAACTAAGTAAAATACACATGCATTTGCTTGTTGCATTGATATTAACATTCATTCACACTAATTGCACCTGAACCACGTTATTACAACTGAAACTAAGTAAAATACGCATGCATTTGCTTGTTTTCAGTAAAATTAACATTACTGCACACTAATTGCACATGAATCCACGTTATTTAACTAAAATAAGGAAATACACATGCATTTGCTTGTTGTCTGTGATATTAACATTTACTGCACACTAATTGACATTAATCTACGTTATTACAGCTGCAACTAAGTAAAATCCCAATGCTTTTGCTTGTTTTCAGTAATTGTAAACATTCTTTTACACTAATTGCAAATGAATCTACGTTATTACAGATGCAACTAAGTAAATTACACATGCATTTGCTTGTTTCTGTGATATTAACATTACTGCACACTAATTGCACATGAACCCACGTTATTACAACCGAAACTAAGTAAAATACACATGCATTTGCTTGTTTTCAGTGAAATTAACTTACTGCACACTAATTGCACATGAATCCACGTTATTACAGCTAAAACTAAGAAAATACACATGCATTTGCTTGTTGTCTGTGATATTAACATAACTGCACAGTTATTGCACATGAATCCACTTATTACAGCTGAAACTATGTAAAATACACATGCATTTGCTTTTTTTCAGTGATATTAACATTACTGCACACTAATTGCACATGAATCCACGTCATTTCCGTTCAAACTAAGTAAAATGCACATGCATTTGCTTGTTTCCAGTGATATTAACATTCATTCACACTAATTGCACTTGAGTCCACGTTATTAGAGCTGAAATTAAGTAAGATACATATGCATTTGCTTGTTGTCGGTGATATTAACATTACTGCACACGAATTGCACATGAATACACATTATTACAACTGAAGTAAAGTAAAATACACATGCATTTGCTTGTCGTCGGTGTGATTAACATTACTGCACACTAATTGCACATGAATCCACGTTATTACAGCAAAATTGAGTAAAATACACATGCATTTGCTTGTCGTCGGTGTGATTAACATTACTGCACACTAATTGCACATGAATCCACGTTATTACAGCTAAAATTGAGTAAAATACACATGCATTTGCTTGTTTTCAGTGATATTAATATTCATTCACACTAATTGCACATGAATCTACGTTATTACAGCTGCAACTAGGTAAATTACACATGCATTTGCTTGTTTTCAGTGATATTAACATTACTGCACACTAATTGCACATGAATCCACGTTATTAGAGCTGAAATTAAGTAAGATACATATGCATTTGCTTGTTGTCGGTGATATTAACATTACTCCACACTAATTGCACATAAATACACATTATTACAGCTGAAAGCTAAGTAAAAAACAGATGCAATTACTTGTTTCCATGATATGAACATTACTGCACCACTAACTGCAGATGAATCCACGTTATACAACTGAAATTAAGTAAATACACATGCATTTGCTTGTTTCGGTGTGATTAACATTACTGGCACACTAATTGCACATGAATCCACGTTATTACAGCTAAAATTAAGTAAAATACAAATGCATTTGCTTGTTTTCAGTGATATTAATATTCATTGACACTAATTGCACATGAATCTACGTTATTCAGCTGCAACTAGGTAAATTACACATGCATTTGCTTGTTTTCAGTGATATTAACATTTCTGCACACTAATTGCACATGAATCACGTTATTACAGCTGCAACTAAGTAAATTACACATGCATTTGCTGATTTTCAGTAATTGTAACATTCATTCACACTAATTGCACCTGAATCTACGTCATTACAGCTGCAACTATGTAAAATACACATGCATTTGCTTGTTTTGAGTAATTGTAACATTCTCACACTAATTGCACATGAATCTACGTTATTACAGCTGCAACTAAGTAAATTACACATGCATTTGCTTGTTTTCTGTGATATTAACATTACTGCACACTAATTGCACATGAATCAACGTTATTACAGCTGAAACTAAGTAAAATACACATGCATATTTGCTTGTTGCAATTGATATTAACATTCATTCACACTAATTGCACCTGAAACCACGTTATTACAATGAAACTAAGTAAAATTACACATGCATTTGCTTGTTTTCAGTGAAATTAACATTACTGCACACTAATTGCACATGAATCCACGTTGTTTAACTAAAACTAAGGAAAATACACATGCATTTGCTTGTTGTCTGTGATATTAACATTACTGCACACTAATTGCACATTAATCTACGTTATTACAGCTGCAACTAAGTAAATCCAATGCATTTGCTGTTTCAGTAATTGTAACATTCTTTTACACTAATTGCATATGAATCTACGTTATTACAGATGCAACTAAGTAAATTACACATGCATTTGCTTGTTTTCTGTGATATTAACATTACTGCACACTAATTGCACATGAACCCACGTTATTACAACCGAAACTAAGTAAAATACACATGCATTTGCTTGTTTTCAGTGAAATTAACATTACTGCACACTAATTGCACATGAATCCACGTTATTACAGCTAAAACTAAAGAAAATACACATGCATTTGCTTGTTGTCTGTGATATTAACATAACTGCACAGTAATTGCACATGAATCCACGTTATTACAGCTGAAACTATGTAAAATACACATGCATTTGCTTTTTTTCAGTGATATTAACATTACTGCACACTAATTGCACATGAATCCACGTCATTTCCGTTTAAACTAAGTAAAATACACATGCATTTGCTTGTTTTCAGTGATATTAACATTACTCCACAACTAATAGCACATGAATTCACGTTGTTGCCGTGAAACTAAGGAAAATACATATGCATTTACTTGTTTCCAGTGATATTAACATTCATTCACACTAATTGCACTGAGTCCACGTTTATTAGAGCTGCAACTTGGTAAATTACACATGCATTGCTTGTTTTCAGTGATATTAACATTTCTACACACTAATTGCACATGAATCAACGTTATTACAGCTGCAACTAAGTAAATTACACATGCATTTACTTGTTTTCAGTAATTGTAACATTCATTCACACTAATTGCACATGAATCTACGTCAATACAGCTGCAACAAAGTAAAACACATGCATTTGCTTGTTTTCTGTGATATTAACATTACTGCACACTAATTGCACATGAATCAACGTTATTACAGCTGAAACTAAGTAAAATACAAATGCATTTGCTTGTTGCAATTGATATTAACATTCATTCACACTAATTGCACTTGCGTCCACGTTATTAGAGCTGAAATTAAGTAAGATACATATGCTTTGCTTGTTGTCGGTGATATTAACATTACTGCACACCAATTGCACATGAATACACATTATTACAGCTGAAACTAAGTAAATACACATGCACTTACTTGTTTCCAGTGATATTAACATTACTGCACACTAATTGCACATGAATCAACGTTATTACAACTAAAATTAAGTAAAATACATATGCATTTACTTGTTTCCAGTGATATTAACATTTCTGCACACTAATTGCACATTAATCTACGTTATTACAGCTGCAACTAAGTAAAATCCCAATGCATTTGCTTGTTTCAGAATTGTAACATTCTTTTACACTAATTGCATATGAAT
>RQOL01000124.1:0-22939 GCA_013076295.1 Sanderia malayensis
GAAGTGGGAAGTCATCAAAAATGGGAGGTCATCAAAAGTGGGAAGTCATCAAAAGTGGGGAAGTCACTGCAAGTGGGAGGTCAAGAAAAAGTGGGAAGTCATCAAAAGTTTGAAGTTATCAAAAGTGGGAAGCCATCAAAAGTGGCAAGTCACCGAAAGGAGGAAGTCAAGAAAAAGTGGGAGTCATCAAAAGTGGGAATTTCTCAAAAGTGCGAAGTCATCAAAAGTGGGAAGTCATCAAAAGTGGGATATTATAAAAAGTGGCAAGTCATCAAAAGTGGGAATTCACCGAAAATGGGAAATCAAAAAAAGATGGAAGTTATCAAAAGCAGGAAGTCATAGAAAGTGGGAAGTTATCAAAAGTGGGAAGCCATCAAAAGTGGGACGTCAACCGAAAGTAGGAAGTCAAGAAAAAGTGAGAAGTCATCAAAAGAGGGAATTTATCAAAAGTGGGAAGTCATCAAAAGTGGGAAGTCATCAAAAGTGGGAGGTCACTGAAAGTGGGATGTCATCCAAACCGGGAAGTCATCAAAAATGGGAAGTCAAGAAAACGTGGAAGTCATCAAAATGGAAGTCATCAAAAGTGGGAAGTCAAGATAAAATGGTAAGTTAAGAAAAAGTGGGAGGTCGTCAAATGTGGGAAGTCTTCAAAAATGGGAAGTCAAAAAAGTGCTTAGTCAAGAAAACGTGGGAAGTCATCAAAAGTGGGAAGTTATCAAAAGTGGCAAGCCATCAAATATGGGAAGTCACCGAAAGTGGGAAGTGAAGAAAAAGTGGGAAGTCATGAAAAGTGGCAATTTATCAAAAATGGGAAGCCATCAAAAATGGGAAGTCACTGAAAGTGGGAGGTCAAGAAAAAGTTGGAAGTCATCAAAAGTGGAAGTTTATCAGAAGTGGGAAGTCATCAAAAGTGGGAGGTCATCAAAAGTGGGAAGTCATCAAAAGTGGGAAGTCACTGCAATTGGGAGGTCAAGAAAAAGTGGGAAGTCATCAAAAGTTTGAAGTTATCAAAAGTGGGAACCATCAAAAGTGGCAAGTCACCGAAAGGAGGAAGTCAAAAAAAGTGGGAGGTCATCAAAAGTGGGAATTTCTCAAAAGTGGGAAGTCATCAAAAGTGGGAAGTCATCAAAAGTGGGATATTATAAAAAGTGGCAAGTCATCAAAAGTGGGAATTCACCGAAAATGGGAAATCAAAAAAAGATGGAAGTTATCAAAAGCAGGAAGTCATAGAAAGTGGGAAGTTATCAAAAGTGGGAAGCCATCAAAAGTGGGACGTCAACCGAAAGTAGGAAGTCAAGAACAAGTGGGAAGTCATCAAACGTGGGAGTTTATCAAAAGTCGGAAGTCAAAAAAGTGGGAAGTCATCAAAAGTGGGAATTTATCAAAAGTGGGAAGTCATCAAAAGTGGGAGGTCATCAAAAGTTGGAAGTCACTGAAAGTGGGAGGTCAAGAAAAAGTGGGATGTCAAGAAAAGGTGGGTAGTCATCAAATGTGGGGAGGCATCCAAATTGGGAAGTCTTGAAAACGTGGGAAGTCAAGAAAAAATGGGAATTCAAGAAAAAGTGGGAAGTCAAAAAAGTGGGAAGTCACCGAAAGTTGGATTTCAAGAAAAAGTGAGAAGTCATCAAAAGTGGGAAGTCAAGAAATTATGGGAAGTTAAGAAAAAGTGGGAAGTCGTCAAAAGTGGGAAGCCATCAAAATTGGGAAGTCAAGAAAAAGTGGGAGGTCATCAAAAGTGGGAATTTATCAAAAGTGGGAGGTCATCAAAAGTGGGAAGTCATCAAAAGTGGGATATTATAAAAAGTGGCAAGTCATCAAAAGTGGGAATTCACCGAAAATGGGAAGTGAAAGAAAGTGGGAAGTCATGAAAAGTGGGAATTTATCAAAAATGGGAAGTTATCAAAAGTGGGAAGTCATCAAAAGTGGGAAGTCATCAATAGTGGAAAGTCACTGAAAGGGGAAGGTCAAGAAGAAGTGGGAAGTCATATAAGTGGGAAGTCAAGAAAAAATTGGGAGTTTTACAAAAAGTAGGAAGTCATCAAGACTGGGAAGTCATCAAAAATGGGAAGTCAAGAAAACGTGCGAAGTCATCAAAAATGGGAAGTCATCAAAAGTGGGAGGTCACTGAAAGTGGGAGGTCAAGAAAAAGTGGGAAGTCAAGAAAAGGTGGGTAGTCATCAAATGTAGGGAATCCTCAAAATTGGGAAGTCATGAAAACGTGGGAAGTCAAGAAAAAGTGGGAATTCAAGAAAAAGTGGGAAGTCAAGAAAAAGTGGGAAGTCATCAAAAGTGGGAATTTATCAAAAGTGGGAAGTCATCAAAGATGGGATATTATAAAAAGTGGCAAGTCATCAAAAGTGGGAATTCACCGAAAATGGGAAGTGAACAAAAAGTGGGAAGTCATGAAAAGTGGGAATTTATCAAAAATGGGAAGTCATCAAAAGTGGGAAGTCACTGCAAGTTGGAGGTCAAGAAAAAGTGGGAAGTTATCAAAAGTGGGAAGTCATCAAAAGTGGGAAGTCATCAAAAGTGGGAAGTCACTGAAAGTGGGAGGTCAAGAAAAAGTGGGAAGTCAAGAAAAGGTGGGTAGTCATCAAATGTGGGGAGGCATCAAAATTGGGAAGTCATGAAAACGTGGGAAGTCAAGAAAAAGTGGGAATTCAAGAAAAAGTGGGAAGTCAAGAATAAGTGGGAAGTCATGAAAAAGTGGGAAGTCAAGAAAAAGTGGGAAGTCATCAAAAGTGGGAATATATCAGAAGTGGGAAGTCATGAAAAGTGGGAAGTCACCGAAAGTTGGATGTCAAGAAAAAGTGAGAAGTCATGAAAAGTGGGAAGTCAAGAATTATGGGAAGTTAAGAAAAAGTGGGAAGTCGTCAAAAGTGGGAAGCCATCAAAATTGGGAAGTCATCAAAAGTGGGATATTATAAAAAGTGGCAAGTCATCAAAAGTGGGAATTCACCAAAAATGGGAAGTGAAGAAAGAGTGGGAAGTCATGAAAAACGGGGATTTATCAAAAATGGGAAGTCATCAAAAGTGGGAAGTCACTGCAAGTGGGAGGTCAAGAAAAAGTGGGAAGTCATCAAAAGTGGGAAAGTTATCAAAAGTGGGAAGTCATCAAAAGTGGGAAGTCATCAAAAGTGGGAAGTCAATGAAAGTGGGAGGTCAAGAAAAAGTGGGAAGTCAAGAAAAGGTGGGTAGTCATCAAATGTAGGGAATCATCAAAATTGGGAAGTCATGAAAACGTGGGAAGTCAAGAAAAAGTGGGAATTCAAGAAAAAGTGGGAAGTCAAGAAAAAGTGGGAAGTCATCAAAAGTGGGAATTTATCAAAAGTGGGAAGTCATCAAAGATGGGATATTATAAAAGTGGCAAGTCATCAAAAGTGGGAATTCACCGAAAATGGGAAGTGAAGAAAAAGTGGGAAGTCATGAAAAGTGGGAATTTATCAAAAATGGGAAGTCATCAAAAGTGGGAAGTCACTGCAAGTTGGAGGTCAAGAAAAAGTGGGAAGTTATCAAAAGTGGGAAGTCATCAAAAGTGGGAAGTCATCAAAAGTGGGAAGTCACTGAAAGTGGGAGGTCAAGAAAAAGTGGGAAGTCAAGAAAAGGTGGGTAGTCATCAAATGTGGGGAGGCATCAAAATTGGAAGTCATGAAAACGTGGGAAGTCAAGAAAAAGTGGGAATTCAAGAAAATGGGAAGTCAAGAATAAGTGGGAAGTCATGAAAAAAGTGGGAAGTCAAGAAAAAGTGGGAAGTCATCAAAAGTGGGAATATATCAGAAGTGGGAAGTCATCAAAAGTGGAAGTCACCGAAAGTTGATGTCAAGAAAAAGTGAGAAGTCATGAAAAGTGGGAAGTCAAGAAATTATGGGAAGTTAAGAAAAAGTGGGAAGTCGTCAAAAGTGGGAAGCCATCAAAATTGGGAAGTCATCAAAAGTGGGATATTATAAAAAGTGGCAAGTCATCAAAAGTGGGAATTCACAGAAAATGGGAAGTGAAGAAAGAGTGGGAAGTCATGAAAAACGGGGATTTATCAAAAATGGAAGATCAAAAGTGGGAAGTCACTGCAAGTGGAGGTCAAGAAAAAGTGGGAAGTCATCAAAAGTGGGAAGTTATCAAAGTGGGAAGTCATCAAAAGTGGAAGTCATCAAAAGTGGAAGTCACTGAAAGTGGGAGGTCAAGAAAAAGTGGGAAGTCAAGAAAAGGTGGGAAGTCACTGAAAGTGGGAGGTCAAGAAAAAGTGGGAAGTCAAGAAAAAGTGGGAAGTCATCAAAAGTGGGAATTTATCAAAAGTGGGAAGTCATCAAAGATGGGATATTATAAAAATGGCAAGTCATCAAAAGTGGGAATTCACCGAAAATGGGAAGTGAAGAAAAAGTGGGAAGTCATGAAAAGTGGAATTTATCAAAATGGGAAGTCATCAAAGTGGGAAGTCACTGCAAGTTGGAGGTCAAGAAAAAGGGGAAGTTATCAAAAGTGGGAAGTCATCAAAAGTGGGAAGTCATCAAAAGTGGGAAGTCACTGAAAGTGGGAGGTCAAGAAAAAGTGGGAAGTCAAGAAAAGGTGGGTAGTCATCAAATGTGGGGAGGCATCAAAATTGGGAAGTCATGAAAACGTGGGAAGTCAAGAAAAAGTGGGAATTCAAGAAAAAATGGGAAGTCAAGAATAAGTGGGAAGTCATGAAAAAGTGGGAAGTCAAGAAAAAGTGGGAAGTCATCAAAGTGGGAATATATCAGAAGTGGGAAGTCATCAAAAGTGGGAAGTCACCGAAAGTTGGATGTCAAGAAAAAGTGAGAAGTCATGAAAAGTTATGGGAAGTTAAGAAAAAGTGGGAAGTCGTCAAAAGTGGGAAGCCATCAAAATTGGGAAGTCATCAAAAGTGGGATATTATAAAAGTGGCAAGTCATCAAAGTGGAATTCACAGAAAATGGGAAGTGAAGAAAGAGTGGGAAGTCATGAAAAACGGGGATTTATCAAAAATGGGAAGTCATCAAAAGTGGGAAGTCACTGCAAGTGGGAGGTCAAGAAAAAGTGGGAAGTCATCAAAAGTGGGAAAGTTATCAAAAGTGGGAAGTCATCAAAAGTGGGAAGTCATCAAAAGTGGGAAGTCACTGAAAGTGGGAGGTCAAGAAAAAGTGGGAAGTCAAGAAAAGGTGGGAAGTCACTGAAAGTGGGAGGTCAAGAAAAAGTGGGAAGTCAAGAAAAGGTGGGTAGTCATCAAATGTGGGGAGGCATCAAAATTGGGAAGTCACGAAAACGGGGGAAGTCAAGAAAAAGTGGGAATTCAAGAAAAAGTGGGAAGTCAAGAATAAGTGGGAAGTCATGAAAAAGTGGGAAGTCAAGAAAAAGTCATCAAAAGTGGGAATATATCAGAAGTGGGAAGTCATCAAAAGTGGGAAGTCACCGAAAGTTGGATGTCAAGAAAAAGTGAGAAGTCATGAAAAGTGGGAAGTCAAGAAATTATGGGAAGTTAAGAAAAAGTGGGAAGTCGTCAAAAGTGGGAAGCCATCAAAATTGGGAAGTCATCAAAAGTGGGATATTATAAAAAGTGGCAGGTCATCAAAAGTGGGAATTCACCGAAAATGGGAAGTGAAGAAAGAGTGGGAAGTCATGAAAAGTGGGAATTTATCAAAAATGGGAAGTCATCAAAAGTGGGAAGTCACTGCAAGTGGGAGGTCAAGAAAAAGTGGGAAGTCATCAAAAGTGGGAAAGTTATCAAAAGTGGGAAGTCATCAAAAGTGGGAAGTCATCAAAAGTGGGAAGTCACTGAAAGTGGGAGGTCAAGAAAAAGTGGGAAGTCAAGAAAAGGTGGGAAGTCACTGAAAGTGGGAGGTCAAGAAAAAGTGGGAAGTCAAGAAAAGGTGGGTAGTCATCAAATGTGGGGAGGCATCAAAATTGGGAAGTCACGAAAACGGGGGAAGTCAAGAAAAGTGGGAACTCAAGAAAAAGTGGGAAGTCATCAAAAGTGGGAATATATCAGAAGTGGGAAGTCATTAAAAGTGGGAAGTCATCAAAGATGGGATATTATAAAAAGTGGCAAGTCATCAAAAGTGGGAATTCACCGAAAATGGGAAGTGAAGAAAAAGTGGGAAGTCATGAAAAGTGGGAATTTATCAAAAATGGGAAGTCATCAAAAGTGGGAAGTCACTGCAAGTTGGAGGTCAAGAAAAAGTGGGAAGTTATCAAAAGTGGGAAGTCATCAAAAGTGGGAAGTCATCAAAAGTGGGAAGTCACTGAAAGTGGGAAGTCAAGAATAAGTGGGAAGTCAAGAAAAAGTGGGAAGTCAAGAAAAAGTGGGAAGTCATCAAAAGTGGGAATATATCAGAAGTGGGAAGTCATCAAAAGTGGGAAGTCACCGAAAGTTGGATGTCAAGAAAAAGTGAGAAGTCATGAAAAGTGGGTGGTCAAGAAATTATGGGAAGTTAAGAAAAAGTGGGAAGACGTCAAAAGTGGGAAGCCATCAAAATTGGGAAGTCAAAAAAAAATGGAAGTTATCAAAAGCGGGAAGTCATAGAAAGTGGGAAGTTATCAAAAGTGGGAAGCCATCAAAAGTGTCAAGTCACCGAAAGTAGGAAGTCAAGAAAAAGTGGGAAGTCATAAAAAGTGGGAAGTCACCGAAAGTAGGAAGTCAAGAAAAAGTGGGAAGTCACCAAAAGTGGGAACTTATCAAAAGTGGGAAGCCATCAAAAGTGGGAAGTCACCGAAAGTAGGAAGTCAAGAAAAAGCGGGAAGTCATCAAAAGTGGGAATTTATCAAAAGTGGGAAGTCATCAAAAGTGGGAAGTCATCAAATGTTGGAAGTCACTGAAAGTGGGAGGTCAAGAAAAAGTGGGAAGTCATCAAAAGAGGGAAGTCAAGAAAAAATGGGAAGTTAAGAAAAAGTAGGATGTCATCAAAACCGGGAAGTCATCAAAAATGGGAAGTCAAGAAAACGTGGGAAGTCATCAAAAATGGGAAGCCATCAAAAGTGGGAAGTCAAGATAAAATGGTAAGTCAAGAAAAAGTGGGAAGTCATCAAAAGTGGGAAGTCATCAAAAGTGGAAAGTCATCAAAAGTGGGAAGTCATCAAAAGTGGGAAGTCACTGAAAGTGGGAGGTCAAGAAAAAGTGGGAAGTCAAGAAAAGGTGGGAAGTCACTGAAAGTGGGAGGTCAAGAAAAAGTGGGAAGTCAAGAAAAGGTAGGTAGTCATCAAATGTGGGCAGGCATCAAAATTGGGAAGTCACGAAAACGTGGGAAGTCAAGAAAAAGTGGGAATTCAAGAAAAAGTGGGAAGTCAAGAATAAGTGGGAAGTCAAGAAAAAGTGGGAAGTCAAGAAAATGTGGGAAGTCATCAAAAGTGGGAATATATCAGAAGTGGGAAGTCATCAAAAGTGGGAAGTCACCGAAAGTTGGTTGTCAAGAAAAAGTGAGAAGTCATGAAAAGTGGGTGGTCAAGAAATTATGGGAAGTTAAGAAAAAGTGGGAAGTCGTCAAAAGTGGGAAGCCATCAAAATTGGGAAGTCAAAAAAAGATGGAAGTTATCAAAAGCGGGAAGTCATAGAAAGTGGGAAGTTATCAAAAGTGGGAAGCCATCAAAAGTGTCAAGTCACCGAAAGTAGGAAGTCAAGAAAAAGTGGGAAGTCATAAAAAGTGGGAAGTCACCGAAAGTAGGAAGTCGAGAAAAAGTGGGAAGTCACCAAAAGTGGGAACTTATCAAAAGTGGGAAGCCATCAAAAGTGGGAAGTCACCGAAAGTAGGAAGTCAAGAAAAAGTGGGAAGTCATCAAAAGTGGGAATTTATCAAAAGTGGGAAGTCATCAAAAGTGGGAAGTCATCAAATGTGGGAAGTCACTGAAAGTGGGAGGTCAAGAAAAAGTGGGAAGTCATTAAAAGTGGCAAGTCAAGAAAAAATGGGAAGTTAAGAAAACGTAGGATGTCATCAAAACCGGGAAGTCATCAAAAATGGGAAGTCAAGAAAACGTGGGAAGTCATCAAAAATGGGAAGTCATCAAAAGTGGGAAGTCAAGATAAAATGGTAAGTTAAGAAAAAGTGGGAGGTCGTCAAATGTGGGAAGTCTTCAAAAATGGGAAGTCAAAAAGTGCTTAGTCAAGAAAACGTGGGAAGTCATCAAAAGTGGGAAGTTATCAAAAGTGGCAAGCCATCAAATATGGGAAGTCACCGAAAGTGGGAAGTGAAGAAAAAGTGGGAAGTCATGAAAAGTGGCAATTTATCAAAAATGGGAAGCCATCAAAAGTGGGAAGTCACTGAAAGTGGGAAGTCAAGAAAAAGTGGGAAGTCATCAAAAGTGGAAATTTATCAGAAGTGGGAAGTCATCGAAAGTGGAAAGTCACCGAAAGTTGGATTTCAAGAAAAAGTGAGAAGTCATCAAAAGTGGGAAGTCAAGAAATTATGGGAAGCTAGGAAAAAGTGGGAGGTCGTCAAAAGTGGGAAGCCATCAAAATTGGGAAGTCAAGAAAACGTGGGAAGTCATCAAAAGTGGGAATTTATCAAAAGTGGGAAGTCATCAAAGTGGGAGGTCATCAAAAGTGGGAAGTCATCAAAAGTGGGAAGTCACTGCAAGTGGGAGGTCAAGAAAAAGTGGGAAGTCATCAAAAGTTGGAAGTTATCAAAAGTGGGAAGCCATCAAAAGTGGCAAGTCACCGAAAGAAGGAAGTCAAGAAAAAGTGGGAGGTCATCAAAAGTGGGAATTTATCAAATATGTGAAGTCATCAAAAGTGGGAAGTCATCAAAAGTGGGATATTATGAAAAGTGGTAAGTCATCAAAAGTGGGAATTCACAGAAAATGGGAAGTGAAGAAAAAGTGGGAAGTCATGAAAAGTGGGAATTTATCAAAAATGGGAAATTATCAAAAGTGGGAAGTCATCAAAAGTGGAAAGTCACTGAAAGGGGGAGGTCAAGAAAAAGTGGGAAGTCATAAAAGTGGGAAGTCAAGAAAAAATGGGAAGTTAAGAAAAAGTAGGAAGTCATCAAAACTGGGAAGTCATCAAAAATGGGAAGTCAAGAAAACGTGGGAAGTCATCAAAAATGGGAAGTCATCAAAAGCGGGAAGTCAAAAAAATTGGGAAGTCATCAAAAGTAGGAAGTCATCAAAAGTGGGAAGTCACTGAAAGTGGGAGGTCAAGAAAAAGTGGGAAGTCAAGAAAAGGTGGGTAGTCATCAAATGTGGGGAGGCACCAAAATTGGGAAGTTATGAAAACGTGGGAAGTCAAGAAAAAGTGGGAATTCAAGAAAAAGTGGGAAGACAAGAATAAGTGGGAAGTCAAGAAAAAGTGGGAAGTCAAGAAAAAGTGGGAAGTCATCAAAAGTGGGAGGTCACTGAAAGTGGGATGTCATCAAAACCGGGAAGTCATCAAAAATGGGAAGTCCAGAAAACGTGGGAAGTCATCAAAAATGGGAAGTCTTCAAAAGTGGGAAGTCAAGATAAAAGGGTAAGTTAAGAAAAAGTGGGAGGTCGTCAAATGTGGGAAGTGTTCAAAAATGGGAAGTCAAAAAAAGTGCTTAGTCAAGAAAACGTGGGAAGTCATCAAAAGTGGGAAGTTATCAAAAGTGGCAAGCCATCAAATATGGGAAGTCACCAAGAGTGGGAAGTGAAGAAAAAGTGGGAAGTCATGAAATGTGGGAATTTATCAAAAATGGGAAGCCATCAAAAGTGGGAAGTCACTGAAAGTGGGAGGTCAAGAAAAAGTGGGAAGTCATCGAAAGTGGAAGTTTATCAGAAGTGGGAAGTCATCAAAAGTGGGAGGTCATCAAAAGTGGGAAGTCATCAAAAGTGGGAAGTCACTGCAAATGGGAGGTCAAGAAAAAGTGGGAAGTCATCAAAAGTGGGAAGTTATCAAAAGTGGGAAGCCATCAAAAGTGGCAAGTCACCGAAAGGAGGAAGTCAAGAAAAAGTGGGAGGTCATCAAAAGTGGGAATTTCTCAAAAGTGGGAAGTCATCAAAAGTGGGAAGTCATCAAAAGTGGGATATTATAAAAAGTGGCAAGTCATCAAAAGTGGGAATTCACCGAAAATGGGAAATCAAAAAAAGGTGGAAGTTATCAAAAGCGGGAAGTCATAGAAAGTGGGAAGTTATCAAAAGTGGGAAGCCATCAAAAGTGGGAAGTCAACCGAAAGTAGGAAGTCAAGAAAAAGTGAGAAGTCATCAAAAGTGGGAATTTATCAAAAGTGGGAAGTCATCAAAAGTGGGAAGTCATCAAAAGTGGGAGGTCACTGAAAGTGGGATGTCATCAAAACCGGGAAGTCATCAAAAATGGGAAGTCAAGAAAACGTGGGAAGTCATCAAAAATGGGAAGTCATCAAAAGTGGGAAGTCAAGATAAAATGGTAAGTTAAGAAAAAGTGGGAGGTCGTCAATTGTGGGAAGTCTTCAAAAATGGGAAGTCAAAAAAGTGCTTAGTCAAGAAAACGTGGGAAGTCATCAAAAGTGGGAATTTATCAAAAGTGGCAAGCCATCAAATATGGGAAGTCACCGAAAGTGGGAAGTGAAGAAAAAGTGGGAAGTCATGAAATGTGGGAATTTATCAAAAATGGGAAGCCATCAAAAGTGGGAAGTCACTGAAAGTGGGAGGTCAAGAAAAAGCTGGAAGTCATCAAAAGTGGAAGTTTATCAGAAGTGGGAAGTCATCAAAAATGGGAGGTCATCAAAAGTGGGAAGTCATCAAAAGTGGGAAGTCACTGCAAGTGGGAGGTCAAGAAAAAGTGGGAAGTCATCAAAAGTTTGAAGTTATCAAAAGTGGGAAGCCATCAAAAGTGGCAAGTCACCGAAAGGAGGAAGTCAAGAAAAAGTGGGAGGTCATCAAAAGTGGGAATTTCTCAAAAGTGGGAAGTCATCAAAAGTGGGAAGTCATCAAAAGTGGGATATTATAAAAAGTGGCAAGTCATCAAAAGTGGGAATTCACCGAAAATGGGAAATCAAAAAAAGATGGAAGTTATCAAAAGCAGGAAGTCATAGAAAGTGGGAAGTTATCAAAAGTGGGAAGCCATCAAAAGTGGGACGTCAACCGAAAGTAGGAAGTCAAGAAAAAGTGAGAAGTCATCAAAAGAGGGAATTTATCAAAAGTGGGAAGTCATCAAAAGTGGGAAGTCATCAAAAGTGGGAGGTCACTGAAAGTGGGATGTCATCCAAACCGGGAAGTCATCAAAAATGGGAAGTCAAGAAAACGTGGGAAGTCATCAAAAATGGGAAGTCATCAAAAGTGGGAAGTCAAGATAAAAATGGTAAGTTAAGAAAAAGTGGGAGGTCGTCAAATGTGGGAAGTCTTCAAAAATGGGAAGTCAAAAAAGTGCTTAGTCAAGAAAACGTGGGAAGTCATCAAAAGTGGGAAGTTATCAAAAGTGGCAAGCCATCAATATGGGAAGTCACGAAAGTGGGAAGTGAAGAAAAAGTGGGAAGTCATGAAAAGTGGCAATTATCAAAAATGGGAAGCCATCAAAAATGGGAAGTCCTGAAAGTGGGAGGTCAAGAAAAAGTTGGAAGTCATCAAAAGTGGAAGTTTATCAGAAGTGGGAAGTCATCAAAAGTGGGAGGTCATCAAAAGTGGGAAGTCATCAAAAGTGGGAAGTCACTGCAATTGGGAGGTCAAGAAAAAGTGGGAAGTCATCAAAAGTTTGAAGTTATCAAAAGTGGGAAGCCATCAAAAGTGGCAAGTCACCGAAAGGAGGAAGTCAAGAAAAAGTGGGAGGTCATCAAAAGTGGGAATTTCTCAAAAGTGGGAAGTCATCAAAAGTGGGAAGTCATCAAAAGTGGGATATTATAAAAAGTGGCAAGTCATCAAAAGTGGGAATTCACCGAAAATGGGAAATCAAAAAAAGATGGAAGTTTCAAAAGCAGGAAGTCATAGAAAGTGGGAAGTTATCAAAAGTGGGAAGCCATAAAAGTGGGACGTCAACCGAAAGTAGGAAGTCAAGAAAAAGTGGAAGTCATCAAAAGTGGAATTTATCAAAAGTGGGAAGTCATCAAAAGTGGGAAGTCATCAAAAGTGGGAGGTCACTGAAAGTGGGATGTCATCAAAACCGGGAAGTCATCAAAATGGGAAGTCAAAAAACGTGGGAAGTCATCAAAAATGGGAAGTCATCAAAAGTGGGAAGTCAAGATAAAATGGTAAGTTAAGAAAAAGTGGGAGTCGTCAAATGTGGGAAGTCTTCAAAAATGGGAAGTCAAAAAGTGCTTAGTCAGAAAACGTGGGAAGTCATCAAAAGTGGGAAGTTATCAAAAGTGGCAAGCTATCAAATATGGGAAGTCACCGAAAGTGGGAAGTGAAGAAAAAGTGAGAAGTCATCAAAAGTGGGAAGTCAAGAAATTATGGGAAGTTAAGAAAAAGTGGGAAGTCGTCAAAAGTGGGAAGCCATCAAAATTGGGAAGTCAAGAAAACGTGGGAAGTCATCAAAGTGGGAATTTATCAAAAGTGGGAAGTCATCAAAAGTGGGAGGTCATCAAAAGTGGGAAGTCATCAAAAGTGGGAATCACTGCAAGTGGGAGGGTCAAAAAGTGGAAGTCATCAAAAGTGGGATGTTATCAAAAGTGGGAAGCCATCAAAAGTGGCAAGTCACCGAAAGTAGGAAGTCAAGAAAAAGTGGGAGGTCATCAAAAGTCGGAATTTATCAAAAGTGTGAAGTCATCAAAAGTGGGAAGTCATCAAAAGTGGGATATTATAAAAAGTGGCAAGTCATCAAAAGTGGGAATTCACCGAAAATGGGAAGTGAAGAAAAAGTGGGAAGTCATGAAAAGTGGGAATTTATCAAAAAATGGGAAATTATCAAAAGTGGGAAGTCATCAAAAGTGGGAAGTCACTGAAAGGGGAGGTCAAGAAAAAGTGGGAAGTCATAAAAGTGGAAGTCAAGAAAAAATGGGAAGTAAGAAAAAGTAGGAAGTCATCAAAACTGGGAAGTCATCAAAAATGGGAAGTCAAGAAAACGTGGGAAGTCATCAAAAATGGGAAGTCATCAAAAGCGGGAAGTCAAAAAAATTGGGAAGTCATCAAAAAGTGGGAAGTCAAAAAAGTGGGAAGTTCATCAAAAGTGGGAAGTCATCAAAAGTGGGAAGTCACTGAAAGGGAGGTCAAGAAAAAGTGGAAGTCAAGAAAAGGTGGGTAGTCATCAAATGTGGGGAGCACCAAAATTGGGAAGTCATGAAAGGGAAGTCATCAACAAAAGTGGGAAATCAAAAAAAGATGGAAGTTATCAAAAGCGGGAAGTCATAGAAAGTGGGAAGTTATCAAAAGTGGGAAGCCATCAAAAGTGGGAAGTCACCGAAAGTAGGAAGTCAAGAAAAAGTGAGAAGTCATCAAAGTGGGAATTTATCAAAAGTGGAAGTCATCAAAAGTGGGAAGTCATCAAAAGTGGGAGGTCACTGAAAGTGGGATGTCATCAAAACCGGGAAGTCATCAAAAATGGGAAGTCCAGAAACGTGGGAAGTCATCAAAAATGGGAAGTCTTCAAAAGTGGGAAGTCAAGATAAAAGGTAAGTTAAGAAAAAGTGGAGTCGTCAAATGGGAAGTCTTCAAAATGGGAGGTCAAAAAAAAGTGCTTAGTCAAGAAAACGTGCGAAGTTATCAAAAGTGGGAAGTTATCAAAAGTGGCAAGCCATCAAATATGGGAAGTCACCAAGAGTGGGAAGCGAAGAAAAAGTGGGAAGTCATGAAATGTGGGAATTTATCAAAAATGGGAAGCCATCAAAAGTGGGAAGTCACTGAAAGTGGGAGGTCAAGAAAAAGTGGGAAGTCATCAAAAAGTGGAAGTTTATCAGAAGTGGGAAGTCATCAAAAGTGGGAGGTCATCAAAAGTGGGAAGTCATCAAAAGTGGGAAGTCACTGCTAGTGGGAGGTCAAGAAAAAGTGGGAAGTCATCAAAAGTGGGAAGTTATCAAAAGTGGGAAGCCATCAAAAGTGGCAAGTCACCGAAAGGAGGAAGTCAAGAAAAAGTGGGAGGTCATCAAAAATGGGAATTTCTCAAAAGTGGGAAGTCATCAAAAGTGGGAAGTCATCAAAAGTGGGATATTATAAAAAGTGGCAAGTCATCAAAAGTGGGAATTCACCGAAAATGGGAAATAAAAAAAAAGATGGAAGTTATCAAAAAGCGGGAAGTCATAGAAGTGGGAAGTTATCAAAAGTGGGAAGCCATCAAAAGTGGGAGGTCACCGAAAGTAGGAAGTCAAGAAAAGGTGAGAAGTCATCAAAAGTGGGAATTTATCAAAAGTGGGAAGTCATCAAAAGTGGGAAGTCATCAAAAGTGGGAGGTCACTGAAAGTGGGATGTCATCAAAACCGGGAAGTCATCAAAAATGGGAAGTCAAGAAAACGTGGGAAGTCATCAAAAATGGGAAGTCATCAAAAGTGGAAGTCAAGATAAAAGGGTAAGTTAAGAAAAGTGGGAGGTCGTCAAATGTGGAAGTTTTCAAAAATGGGAAGTCAAAAAAGTGCTTAGTCAAGAAAACGTGGGAAGTCATCAAAAGTGGGAAGTTATCAAAAGTGGCAAGCCATCAAATATGTGAAGTCACCAAGAGTGGGAAGTGAAGAAAGAGTGGAAGTCATGAAATGTGGGAATTTATCAAAATGGGAAGCCATCAAAAGTGGGAAGTCACTGAAAGTGGGAGGTCAGAGAAAAAGTGGGAAGTCATCAAAAGTGGAAGTTTATCAGAAGTGGGAAGTCATCAAAAGTGGGAGGTCATCAAAAGTGGGAAGTCATCAAAAGTGGGAAGTCACTGCAAGTGGGAGGTCAAGAAAAGTGGAAGTCATCAAAAGTGGGAAGTTATCAAAAGTGGGAAGCCATCAAAAGTGGCAAGTCACCGAAAGGAGGAAGGCAAGAAAAAGTGGGAGGTAATCAAAAGTGGGAATTTATCAAAAGTGGGAAGTCATCAAAAGTGGGAAGTCATCAAAAGTGGGATATTATAAAAGTGGCAAGTCATCAAAAGTGGGAATTCACCGAAAATGGGAAGTGAAGAAAAAGTGGGAAGTCATGAAAAGTGGGAATTTATCAAAAATGGGAAGTTATCAAAAGTGGGAAGTCATCAAAAGTGGGAAGTCATCAATAGTGGAAAGTCACTGAAAGGGGAGGTCAAGAAAAAGTGGGAAGTCATAAAAGTGGAAGTCAAGAAAAATGGGAGTTTTACAAAAAGTAGGAATCATCAAAACTGGGAAGTCATCAAAAATGGGAAGTCAAGAAAAACGTGGGAAGTCATCAAAAATGGGAAGTCATCAAAAGCGGGAAGTCAAAAAAAATTGGGAAGTCATCAAAAGTGGGAAGTCAAAAAAAGTGGGAAGTCATCAAAAGTGGGAAGTCATCAAAAGTGGGAAGTCACTGAAAGTGGGAAGTCAAGAAAAAGTGGGAATTCAAGAAAGAGTGGGAAGTCAAGAATAAGTGGGATGTCAAGAAAAAGTGGGAAGTCAAGAAAATGTGGGAAGTCATCAAAAGGGGAATATATCAGAAGTGGGAAGTCATCAAAAGTGGGAAGTCACCGAAAGTTGGATGTCAAGAAAAAGTGAGAAGTCATGAAAGTGGAAGTCAAGAAATTATGGGAAGTTAAGAAAAGTGGGAAGTCGTCAAAAGTGGGAAGCCATCAAAATTGGGAAGTCAAGAAAACGTGGGAACTCATCAAAAGTGGGAAGTCATCAAAAGTGGGAAGTCAAAAAAAAGATGGAAGTTATCAAAAGCGGAAGTCATAGAAAGTGGGAAGTTATCAAAAGGAAGCCATCAAAAGTGGGAAGTCACCGAAAGTAGGAAGTCAAGAAAAAGTGGTAAGTCATCAAAAGTGGGAATTTATCAAAAGTGAAAAGTCATCAAAAGTGGGAAGTCATCAAAAGTGGGAAGCCACTGAAAGTGGGAGGTCAAGAAAAAGTGGGAAGTCAAGAAAAAGTGGGAAGTCATCAAAAGTGGGAATTTATCAAAAGTGGGAAGTCATCAAAAGTGGGAATTCACCGAAAATGGGAGGTGAAGAAAAAATGGAAGTCACAAAAGTGGAAATCAAAAAAAATGGTAAGTTAAGAAAAAAGTGGGAGGTCATCAAATGTGGGAAGTCTTCAAAAATTGGAAGTCAAAAAGTGGAAGTCAAGAAAACGTGGGAAGTCATCAAAAGTGGGAAGTTATCAAAAGTGGGAAGCCATCAAAAGTGGGAAGTCACCGAAAGTGGGAAGTCAAGAAAAAGTGGGAAGTCATGAAAAATGGGAATTCTCCGAAAGTGGGAAGTCAAGAAAAAGTGGGAAGTCATCAAAAGTGGGAATTTATCAAAAGTGGGAAGTCATCAAAAGTGGGAATTCACCGGAAAATGGGAGGTGAAGAAAAAATGGGAAGTCATCAAAAGTGGGATGTCAAGATAAAATGGTTAGTCAAGAAAAAGTGGGAAGTCATCAAAAGTGGGAATTTATCAAAAATGGGAAGTCATCAAAAGTGGGAATTCACCGAAAATGGGAGGTGAAGAAAAAATGGGAAGTCATCAAAAGTGGGAAATCAAGAAAAAATGGTAAGTTAAGAAAAAGTGGGAGGTCATCAAATGTGGGAAGTCTTCAAAAATTGGAAGTCAAAAAAAGTGGGAAGTCAAGAAAACGTGAGAAGTCATCAAAAGTGGGAAGTTATCAAAAGTAGGAAGCCATCAAAAGTGGGAACTCATCAAAAGTGGGAAGTCATCAAAAGTGAGAAGTCAAAAAAAGATGGAAGTTATCAAAAGCGGGAAGTCATAGAAAGTGGGAAGTTATCAAAAGTGGGAAGTTATCAAAAGTGGGAAGTCATCAAAAGTAGGAAGTCATCAAAAGTGGGAAGTCATCAAAAATGGGAAGTCATCAAAAATGGGAAGTCAAGAAAACGTGGGAAGTCATCAAAAATGGGAAGTCATCAAAAGCGGGAAGTCAAAAAAATTGGGAAGTCATCAAAAGTGGGAAGTCAAAAAAAGTGGGAAGTCATCAAAAGTGGGAAGTCACTGAAAGTGGGAGGTCAAGAAAAAGTGGGAAGTCAAGAAAAGGTGGGTAGTCATCAAATGTGGGGAGGCATCAAAATTGGGAAGTCATGAAAACGTGGGAAGTCAAGAAAAAGTGGGAATCCAAGAAAAAGTGGGAAGTCAAGAATAAGTGGGAAGTCAAGAAAAAGTGGGAAGTCAAGAAAAAGTGGGAAGTCATCAAAAGTGGGAATATATCAGAAGTGGGAAGTCATCAAAAGGGGGAAGTCAAAAAAAGTGGGAAGTCATCAAAAGTGGGAAGTCATCAAAAGTGGGAAGTCACTGAAAGTGGGAGGTCAAGAAAAAGTGGGAAGTCAAGAAAAGGTGGGTAGTCATCAAATGTTGGGAGGCATCAAAATTGGGAAGTCTTGAAAACCTGGGAAGTCAAGAAAAAGTGGGAATTCAAGAAAGAGGGAAGTCAAGAATAAGTGGATGTCAAGAAAAAGGGGGAAGTCAAGAAATGTGGGAAGTCATCAAAAGTGGGAATATATCAGAAGTGGGAAGTCATCAAAGTGGGAAGTCACCGAAAGTTGGATGTCAAGAAAAAGTGAGAAGTCATGAAAAGTGGGAAGTCAAGAAATTATGGGAAGTTAAGAAAAAAGTGGAAGTCGTCAAAAGTGGGAAGCCATCAAAATTGGGAAGTCAAGAAAACGTGGGAACTCATCAAAAGTGGGAAGTCATCAAAAGTGGGAAGTCAAAAAAAGATGGAAGTTATCAAAAGCGGGAAGTCATAGAAAGTGGGAAGTTATCAAAAGTGGAAGCCATCAAAAGTGGGAAGTCACCGAAAGTAGGAAGTCAAGAAAAAGTGGTAAGTCATCAAAAGTGGGAATTTATCAAAAGTGAAAAGTCATCAAAGTGGGAGTCATCAAAAGTGGGAAGCCACTGAAAGTGGGAGGTCAAGAAAAAGTGGGAAGTCAAGAAAAAGTGGGAAGTCAAGAAAAAGTGGGAAGTCATCAAAAGTGGGAATTTATCAAAAGTGGGAAGTCATCAAAAGTGGGAATTCACCGAAAATGGGAGGTGAAGAAAAAATGGGAAGTCATCAAAAGTGGGAAATCAAGAAAAAATGGTAAGTTAAGAAAAAGTGGGAGGTCATCAAATGTGGGAAGTCTTCAAAAATTGGAAGTCAAAAAAAGTGGGAAGTCAAGAAAACGTGGGAAGTCATCAAAAAGTGGGAAGTTATCAAAGTGGGGAAGCCATCAAAAGTGGGAAGTCACCGAAAGTGGGAAGTCAAGAAAAAGTGGGAAGTCATGAAAAATGGGAATTCTCCGAAAGTGGGAAGTCAAGAAAAAGTGGGAAGTCATCAAAAGTGGGAATTTATCAAAAGTGGGAAGTCATCAAAAGTGGGAATTCACCGAAAATGGGAGGTGAAGAAAAAATGGGAAGTCATCAAAAGTGGGATGTCAAGATAAAATGGTAAGTCAAGAAAAAGTGGGAAGTCATCAAAAGTGGGAATTTATCAAAAGTGGGAAGTCATCAAAAGTGGGAATTCACCGAAAATGGGAGGTGAAGAAAAAATGGGAAGTCATCAAAAGTGGGAAGTCAAGAAAAAATGGTAAGTTAAGAAAAAGTGGGAGGTCATCAAATGTGGGAAGTCTTCAAAAATTGGAAGTCAAAAAAGTGGGAAGTCAAGAAAACGTGAGAAGTCATCAAAAGTGGGAGTTATCAAAAAGTAGGAAGCCATCAAAAAGTGGGAACTCATCAAAAGTGGAAGTCATCAAAAGTGGGAAGTCAAAAAAGATGGAAGCTTATCAAAAGCGGGAGGTCATAGAGTGGGAAGTTATCAAAAGTGGGAAGTTATCAAAAGTGGGAAGTCATCAAAAGTAGGAGTCATCAAAAGTGGGAAGTCATCAAAATGGGAAGTCATCAAAAATGGGAAGTCAAGAAACGTGGGAAGTCATCAAAATGGGAAGTCATCAAAAGCGGAAGTCAAAAAAATTGGGAAGTCATCAAAAGTGGAAGTCAAAAAAGTGGGAAGTCATCAAAAGTGGGAAGTCACTGAAAGTGGGAGGTCAAAAAAAGTGGGAAGTCAAGAAAGGTGGGTAGTCATCAAATGTGGGGAGGCATCAAAATTGGGAAGTCATGAAAACGTGGGAAGTCAAGAAAAAGTGGAATCCAAGAAAAAGTGGGAAGTCAAGAATAAGTGGGAAGTCAAGAAAAAGTGGGAAGTCAAGAAAAAGTGGGAAGTCATCAAAAGTGGGAATATATCAGAAGTGGGAAGTCATCAAAAGGGGGAAGTCACCGAAAGTTGGATGACAAGAAAAAGTGAGAAGTCATGAAAAGTGGGAAGTCAAGAAATTATGGGAAGTTAAGAAAATGTGGGAGGTCATCAAAAGTGGGAATTTATCAAAAGTGGGAAGTCATCAAAAGTGGGAAGTCATCAAAAGTGGGAAGTCATCAAAAGTGGGAAGTCACTGGCAAGTGGGAGGTCAAGAAAAGTGGGAAGTCATCAAAAGTGGGAAGTTATCAAAAGTGGGAAGCCATCAAAAGTGGCAAGTCACCGAAAGGAGGAAGTCAAGAAAACGTGGGAGGTCATCAAAAGTGGGAATTTCTCAAAAGTGGGAAGTCATCAAAAGTGGGAAGTCATCAAAAGTGGGATATTATAAAAAGTGGCAAGTCATCAAAAGTGGGAATTCACCGAAAATGGGAAATCAAAAAAGATGGAAGTTATCAAAAGCGGGAAGTCATAGAAAGTGGGAAGTTATCAAAAGTGGGAAGCCATCAAAAGTGGGAAGTCAACCGAAAGTAGGAAGTCAAGAAAAAGTGAGAAGTCATCAAAAGTGGGATGTCATCAAAACCGGGAAGTCATCAAAAATGGGAAGTCAAGAAACGTGGGAAGTCATCAAAAATGGGAAGTCATCAAAAGTGGGAAGTCAAGATAAAATGGTAAGTTAAGAAAAGTGGGAGGTCGTCAATTGTGGGAAGTCTTCAAAAATGGGAAGTCAAAAAAGTGCTTAGTCAAGAAGACGTGGGAAGTCATCAAAAGTGGGAAGTTATCAAAAGTGGCAAGCCATCAAATATGGGAAGTCACCGAAAGTGGGAAGTGAAGAAAAAGTGGGAAGTCATGAAATGTGGGAATTTATCAAAAATGGGAAGCCATCAAAAGTGGGAAGTCACTGAAGTGGGAGGTCAAGAAAAGTGGGAAGTCATCAAAAGTGGAAGTTATCAGAAGTGGGAAGTCATCAAAAGTGGGAGGTCATCAAAAGTGGGAAGTCATCAAAGTGGGAAGTCACTGCAAGTGGGAGGTCAAGAAAAAGTGGGAAGTCATCAAAGTTTGAAGTTATCAAAAGTGGGAAGCCATCAAAAGTGGCAAGTCACCGAAAGGAGGAAGTCAAGAAAAAGTGGGAGGTCATCAAAAGTGGGAATTTCTCCAAAAGTGGGAAGTCATCAAAAGTGGGAAGTCATCAAAAGTGGGATATTATAAAAGTGGCAAGTCATCAAAAGTGGGAATTCACCGAAAATGGGAAATCAAAAAAAGATGGAAGTTATCAAAAGCGGGAAGTCATAGAAAGTGGGAAGTTATCAAAAGTGGGAAGCCATCAAAAGTGGGAAGTCAACCGAAAGTAGGAAGTCAAGAAAAAGTGAGACGTCATCAAAAGTGGGAATTTATCAAAAGTGGGAAGTCATCAAAAGTGGGAAGTCATCAAAAGTGGGAGGTCACTGAAAGTGGGATGTCATCAAAACCGGGAAGTCATCAAAAATGGGAAGTCAAGAAAACGTGGGAAGTCATCAAAAATGGGAAGTCATCAAAGTGGGAAGTCAAGATAAATGGTAAGTTAAGAAAAAGTGGGAGGTCGTCAATGTGGGAAGTCTTCAAAATGGGAAGTCAAAAAAGTGCTTAGTCAAGAAAACGTGGGAAGTCATCAAAAGTGGGAAGTTATCAAAAGTGGCAAGCCATCAAATATGGGAAGTCACCGAAAGTGGGAAGTGAAGAAAAAGTGGGAAGTCATGAAAAGTGGCAATTTATTAAAAATGGGAAGCCATCAAAAGTGGGAAGTCACTGAAAGTGGGAGGTCAAGAAAATATGGGAAGTCATCAAAAGTGGAAATTTATCAGAAGTGGGAAGTCATCAAAAGTGGAAAGTCACCGAAAGTTGGATTTCAAGAAAAAGTGAGAAGTCATCAAAAGTGGGAAGTCAAGAAATTATGGGAAGTTAAGAAAAAGTGGGAAGTCGTCAAAAGTGGGAAGCCATCAAAATTGGGAAGTCAAGAAAACGTGGGAAGTCATCAAAAGTGGGAATTTATCAAAAGTGGGAAGTCATCAAAAGTGGGAGGTCATCAAAAGTGGAAGTCATCAAAAGTGGGAAGTCACTGCAAGTGGGAGGTCAAGAAAAAGTGGGAATTCATCAAAAGTGGGTTGTTATCAAAAGTGGGAAACCATCAAAAGTGGCAAGTCACCGAAAGTAGGAAGTCAAGAAAAAGTGGAAGGTCATCAAGAGTGGGAATTTATCAAAAGTGTGAAGTCATCAAAAGTGGGAAGTCATCAAAACTGGGATATTATAAAAAGTGGAAAGTCATCAAAAGTGGGAATTCACCGAAAATGGGAAGTGAAGAAAAGTGGGAAGTCATGAAAGTGGGAATTTATCAAAAATGGGAAATTATCAAAAGTGGGAAGTCATCAAAAGTGGGAAGTCACTGAAAGGGGAGGTCAAGAAAAAGTGGGAAGTCATAAAAAGTGGGAAGTCAAGAAAAAAATGGGAAGTTAAGAAAAAGTAGGAAGTCATCAAAACTGGGAAGTCATCAAAATGGGAAGTCAAGAAAACGTGGGAAGTCATCAAAAATGGGAAGTCATCAAAAGCGGGAAGTCAAAAAAATTGGGAAGTCATCAAAAGTGGGAAGTCAAAAAAAGTGGGAAGTCATCAAAAGTGGGAAGTCATCAAAAGTGGGGAAGTCACTGAAAGTGGGAGGTCAAGAAAAAGTGGGAAGTCAAGAAAGGTGGGTAGTCATCAAATGTGGGGAGGCACCAAAATTGGGAAGTCATGAAAACGTGGGAAGTCAAGAAAAAGTGGGAAGACAAGAATAAGCGGGAAGTCATAGAAAGTGGGAAGTTATGAAAAGTGGGAAGCCATCAAAAGTGGGAAGTCACCGAAAGTAGGGAAGTCAGAAAAGTGGAGTCATCAAAAGTGGAGTTATCAAAAGTGGGAGTCATCGGGAGTCATCAAAGTGGGAAGTCACTGAAAGTGGGAGATCAAGAAAAAGTGGGAAGTCATCAAAAGTGGGAAGTCAAGAAAAAATGGGAAGTTAAGAAAAAGTAGGATGTCATCAAAACCGGGAGGTCATCAAAAATGGGAAGTCAAGAAAACGTGGGAGGTCATCAAAAATGGGAAGTCATCAAAAGTAGGAAGTCAAAAAAGTGGGAAGTCATCAAAAGTGGGAGGTCATCAAAAGTAGGAAGTCACTGAAAGTGGGAGGTCAAGAAAAAGTGGGAAGTCATCAAAAGTGGAAGTTTATCAGAAGTGGGAAGTCATCAAAATGGGAGGTCATCAAAAGTGGAAGTCATCAAAAGTGGGAAGTCACTGCAAGTGGGAGGTCAAGAAAAAGTGGGAAGTCATCAAAAGTTTGAAGTTATCAAAAGTGGGAAGCCATCAAAAGTGGCAAGTCACCGAAAGGAGGAAGTCAAGAAAAAGTGGGAGGTCATCAAAAGTGGGAATTTCACAAAAGTGGGAAGTCATCAACAGTGGGAAGTCATCAAAAGTGGGATATTATAAAAAGTGGCAAGTCATTAAAAGTGGGAATTCACCGAAAATGGGAAATCAAAAAAAGATGGAAGTTATCAAAAGCGGGAAGTCATAGAAAGTGGGAAGTTATCAAAAGTGGGAAGCCATCAAAAGTGGGAAGTCAACCGAAAGTAGGAAGTCAAGAAAAAGTGAGAAGTCATCAAAAGTGGGAATTTATCAAAAGTGGGAAGTCATCAAAAGTGGGAAGTCATCAAAAGTGGGAAGTCACTGAAAGTGGGAGATCAAGAAAAAGTGGGAAGTCATCAAAAGTGGGAAGTCAAGAAAAATGGGAAGTTAAGAAAAGTAGGATG
>RQOL01000125.1:0-26080 GCA_013076295.1 Sanderia malayensis
TCACAATTTACATTCATTGCAACAATTTGCGCATGATTCCACGTCAATTCAGCGAAAACAAATTGTTATGCACTTTTAGTTACTCTTTTCAGTAATAATAACATTCATTCCCACAATTTACACTAATACAAGATAACTCTCATTCCCACAATTTACACCAATAAAATTTACTTTTCTTCCCGCAACCTACACAAATCAACATGAAGATTCATTCCCACAATTTGCGCATGATTCCACGTCAATTCAGCGAAAACAAATTGTTATGCACATTTAGTTACTCTTTTCAGTAATAATAACACTCATTCCCACAATTTACAGCAACAAAAATTTAACATTTACTCCCGCAACTTACACTAATCAAAATTGACATTCATTCCCACAATTTGCGCATGATTCCGCGTCAATTCAGCGAAAGCAAATTGTTATGCACTTTTAGTTACTTTTTTTCAGTAATATTAACATTCATTCCCACAATTTACACTCATAAAAGATAACACTCATTCCCGCAATTTACACTAATGAAAATTACCTTTAATTTCCGCAACTTATACTAATCAAAATTGACATTCATTCCCACAATTTGCGCATGATTCCGCGTCAATTCAGCGAAAGCAAATTGTTATACACTTTTAGTTACTTTTTTCAGTAATATTAAAACTCATTGCCACAATTTACACTAATAAAAGATAACACTTATTCCCACAATTTACAGCAATGAAAATTAATTTTCATTCCCGCAACTTACACTCATCAAAATTAACATTCATTCCCCCAATTTGCGCATGATTCCACGTCAATTCAGCGAAAACAAATTGTTCTGCACTTTTAGTTACTTTTTTCAGTAATATTAACACTCATTCCCACAATTTACACCAACAAAAATTGACTTTTCTTCCCGCAATCTACACAATTCAAAATGAAGATTCATTCCCACAATTTGCACATGATTCCACGTCAATTCAGCGAAAGCAAATTGTTATACACTTTTAGTTACTTTTTTTCAGTAATGTTAACATTCGATCCTACAATTTACACTAATAAAAGATAACACTCATTCCCACAATTTACACCAATGAAAATTTACTTTTCTTCCCGCAACCTACACAAATCAAAATGAAGATTCATTCCCACAATTTGCGCATGATTGCACGTCAATTCAGCGAAAACAAATTGTTGTGCACTTGTAGTTACATTTTCAGTAATATTAACACTCATTGCCACAATTTACCCTAATAAAAGTTAACACTCATTCCCACAATTTACACCAATGAAAATTAATTTTTATTCAAGCAACTTACACTGATCAAAATTAACATTCATTCCCACAATTTGCGCATGATTCCACGTCAATTCAGCGAAAACAAATTGTTATGCACTTATAGTTACTCTTTTCAGTGATATTAACATTCATTCCCACAATTTACACTAATAAAAGATAACACTCATTCCCACAATTTACACCAATGAAAATTTACTTTTCTTCCCGCAACCTACACAAATCAAAATGAAGATTCATTCCCACAATTTGCGCATGATTCCACGTCAATTCAGCGAAAACAACTTGTTATGCACTTTTAGTTACTCTTTTCAGTAATAATAACATTCATTCCGACAATTTACACTAATAAAAGATAACACTCATTCCCACAATTTACAGCAATTAAAATTTAACATTTACTCCCGCAACTTACACTAATCAAAATTAACATTCATTCCCACAATTTGCGCATGATTCCACGTCAATTCAGCTAAAACAGATTGTTATACACTTTTAGTTACTTTTTTCAGTAATATTAACATTCATTCCCACAATTTACATTAATAAAAGATAACACTCATTCCCACAATTTACACCAATGAAATTAACATTTATTCCCGCAACTTACACCAATCAAAATTAACATTCATTCCCACAATTTGCGCATGATTGCACGTCAATTCAGCGAAAACAAATTGTTGTGCACTTTTAGTTACATTTTCAGTAATATTAACACTCACTGCCACAATTTACCCTAATAAAAGATAACACTCATTCCCACAATTTACACCAATGAAAATTAATTTTTATTCAGGCAACTTACACTGATCAAAATTAACATTCATTCCCACAATTTGCGCACGATTCCACGTCAATTCAGCGAAAACAAATTGTTATGCACTTATAGTTACTCTTTTCAGTGATATTAACATTCATTCCCACAATTTACACTAATAAAAGATAACACTCATTCCCACAATTTACACCATTGAAAATTTACTTTTCTTCCCGTAACCTACACAAATCAAAATGAAGATTCATTCCCACAATTTGCGCATGATTCCACTTCAATTCAGCGAAAACAACTTGTTATGCACTTTTAGTTACTCTTTTCAGTAATAATAACATTCATTCCGACAATTTACATTAATAAAAGATAACACTCATTCCCACAATTTACAGCAATGAAAGTTAATTTTCATTCCCGCAACTTACACTGACCAAAATTAACATTCATTGCAACAATTTGCGCATGATTCCAGGTCAATTCAGCGAAAACAAATTGTTATGCACTTTTAGTTACTCTTTTCAGTAATAATAACATTCATTCTCACAATTTACATTCATTGCAACAATTTGCGCATGTTTCTACGTCAATTCAGCGAAAACAAATTGTTATGCACTTTTAGTTACTCTTTTCAGTAATAATAACATTCATTCCCACAATTTACACTAATACAAGATAACTCTCATTCCCACAATTTACACCAATAAAAATTTACTTTTCTTCCCGCAACCTACACAAATCAAAATGGAAATTCATTCCCACAATTTACATTCATTGCAACAATTTGCGCATGTTTCCAAATCAATTCAGCGAAAACAAATTGTTATGCACTTTTAGTTACTCTTTTCAGTAATAATAACATTCATTCCCACAATTTACACTAATGCAAGATAACTCTCATTCCCACAATTTACACCAATAACAATTTACTTTTCTTCCCGCAACCTACACAAATCAAAATGAATATTCATTCCCACAATTTGCGCATGATTCCACGTCACTTCAGCGAAAACAAATTGTTATGCACATTTAGTTTCTCTTTTCAGTAATAATAACATTCATTCCCACAATTTGCACTAATAAAAGATAACACTCATTCCCACAATTTACAGCAATAAAAATTTAACATTTACTCCCGCAACTTACACTAATCAAAATTGACATTCATTCCCACAATTTGCGCATGATTCCACGTCAATTCAGCGAAAGCAAATTGTTATAGACTTTTAGTTACTTTTTTTCACTAATATTAACATTCGATCCTACAATTTACACTAATAGAAGATAACACTCATTACCATAATTTACACCAATGAAAATTTACTTTTCCTCCCGCAACCTACACAAATCAAAATGAAGATTCATTCCCACAATTTGCGCATGATTCCACGTCAATTGAGCGAAAGCAAATTGTTATAGACTTTTAGTTACTTTTTTTTAGTAATATTAACATTCGATCCTACAATTTACACTAATAGAAGATAACACTCATTCCCATAATTTACACCAATGAAAATTTACTTTTCTTCCCGCAACCTACACAAATCAAAATGAAGATTCATTCCCACAATTTGCGCATGATTCCACGTCAATTCAGCGAAAACACATTGTTATGCACTTTTAGTTACTCTTTTCAGTAATATTAACATTCATTCCCACAATTTACACTAATACAAGATAACTCTCATTCCCACAATTTACACCAATAAAAATTTACTTTTCTTCCCGCAACCTACACAAATCAAAATGGAAATTCATTCCCACAATTTACATTCATTGCAACAATTTGCGCATGTTTCCAAGTCAATTCAGCGAAAACAAATTGTTATGCACTTTTAGTTACTCTTTTCAGTAATAATAACATTCATTCCCACAATTTACACTAATGCAAGATAACTCTCATTCCCACAATTTACACCAATAACAATTTACTTTTCTTCCCGCAACCTACACAAATCAAAATGAAGATTCATTCCCACAATTTGCGCATGATTCCACGTCAATTCAGCGAAAACAACTTGTTATGCACTTTTAGTTACTCTTTTCAGTAATAATAACATTCATTCCGACAATTTACACTAATAAAAGATAACACTCATTCCCACAATTTACAGCAATTAAAATTTAACATTTACTCCCGCAACTTACACTAATCAAAATTAACATTCATTCCCACAATTTGCGCATGATTCCACGTCAATTCAGCTAAAACAGATTGTTATACACTTTTAGTTACTTTTTTCAGTAATATTAACATTCATTCCCACAATTTACATTAATAAAAGATAACACTCATTCCCACAATTTACACCAATGAAATTAACATTTATTCCCGCAACTTACACCAATCAAAATTAACATTCATTCCCACAATTTGCGCATGATTGCACGTCAATTCAGCGAAAACAAATTGTTGTGCACTTTTAGTTACATTTTCAGTAATATTAACACTCACTGCCACAATTTACCCTAATAAAAGATAACACTCATTCCCACAATTTACACCAATGAAAATTAATTTTTATTCAGGCAACTTACACTGATCAAAATTAACATTCATTCCCACAATTTGCGCACGATTCCACGTCAATTCAGCGAAAACAAATTGTTATGCACTTATAGTTACTCTTTTCAGTGATATTAACATTCATTCCCACAATTTACACTAATAAAAGATAACACTCATTCCCACAATTTACACCATTGAAAATTTACTTTTCTTCCCGTAACCTACACAAATCAAAATGAAGATTCATTCCCACAATTTGCGCATGATTCCACTTCAATTCAGCGAAAACAACTTGTTATGCACTTTTAGTTACTCTTTTCAGTAATAATAACATTCATTCCGACAATTTACATTAATAAAAGATAACACTCATTCCCACAATTTACAGCAATGAAAGTTAATTTTCATTCCCGCAACTTACACTGACCAAAATTAACATTCATTGCAACAATTTGCGCATGATTCCAGGTCAATTCAGCGAAAACAAATTGTTATGCACTTTTAGTTACTCTTTTCAGTAATAATAACATTCATTCTCACAATTTACATTCATTGCAACAATTTGCGCATGTTTCTACGTCAATTCAGCGAAAACAAATTGTTATGCACTTTTAGTTACTCTTTTCAGTAATAATAACATTCATTCCCACAATTTACACTAATACAAGATAACTCTCATTCCCACAATTTACACCAATAAAAATTTACTTTTCTTCCCGCAACCTACACAAATCAAAATGGAAATTCATTCCCACAATTTACATTCATTGCAACAATTTGCGCATGTTTCCAAATCAATTCAGCGAAAACAAATTGTTATGCACTTTTAGTTACTCTTTTCAGTAATAATAACATTCATTCCCACAATTTACACTAATGCAAGATAACTCTCATTCCCACAATTTACACCAATAACAATTTACTTTTCTTCCCGCAACCTACACAAATCAAAATGAATATTCATTCCCACAATTTGCGCATGATTCCACGTCACTTCAGCGAAAACAAATTGTTATGCACATTTAGTTTCTCTTTTCAGTAATAATAACATTCATTCCCACAATTTGCACTAATAAAAGATAACACTCATTCCCACAATTTACAGCAATAAAAATTTAACATTTACTCCCGCAACTTACACTAATCAAAATTGACATTCATTCCCACAATTTGCGCATGATTCCACGTCAATTCAGCGAAAGCAAATTGTTATAGACTTTTAGTTACTTTTTTTCACTAATATTAACATTCGATCCTACAATTTACACTAATAGAAGATAACACTCATTACCATAATTTACACCAATGAAAATTTACTTTTCCTCCCGCAACCTACACAAATCAAAATGAAGATTCATTCCCATAATTTGCGCATGATTCCACGTCAATTGAGCGAAAGCAAATTGTTATAGACTTTTAGTTACTTTTTTTTAGTAATATTAACATTCGATCCTACAATTTACACTAATAGAAGATAACACTCATTCCCATAATTTACACCAATGAAAATTTACTTTTCTTCCCGCAACCTACACAAATCAAAATGAAGATTCATTCCCACAATTTGCGCATGATTCCACGTCAATTCAGCGAAAACACATTGTTATGCACTTTTAGTTACTCTTTTCAGTAATATTAACATTCATTCCCACAATTTACACTAATACAAGATAACTCTCATTCCCACAATTTACACCAATAAAAATTTACTTTTCTTCCCGCAACCTACACAAATCAAAATGGAAATTCATTCCCACAATTTACATTCATTGCAACAATTTGCGCATGTTTCCAAGTCAATTCAGCGAAAACAAATTGTTATGCACTTTTAGTTACTCTTTTCAGTAATAATAACATTCATTCCCACAATTTACACTAATGCAAGATAACTCTCATTCCCACAATTTACACCAATAACAATTTACTTTTCTTCCCGCAACCTACACAAATCAAAATGAATATTCATTCCCACAATTTGCGCATGATTCCACGTCACTTCAGCGAAAACAAATTGTTATGCACATTTAGTTTCTCTTTTCAGTAATAATAACATTCATTCCCACAATTTGCACTAATAAAAGATAACACTCATTCCCACAATTTACAGCAATAAAAATTTAACATTTACTCCCGCAACTTACACTAATCAAAATTGACATTCATTCCCACAATTTGCGCATGATTCCACGTCAATTCAGCGAAAGCAAATTGTTATAGACTTTTAGTTACTTTTTTTCACTAATATTAACATTCGATCCTACAATTTACACTAATAGAAGATAACACTCATTCCCATAATTTAAACCAACGAAAATTTACTTTTCTTCCCGCAACCTACACAAATCAAAATGAAGATTCATTCCCACAATTTGCGCATCATTCCACGTCAATTGAGCGAAAGCAAATTGTTATAGACTTTTAGTTACTTTTTTTTAGTAATATTAACATTCGATCCTACAATTTACACTAATAGAAGATAACACTCATTCCCATAATTTACACCAATGAAAATTTACTTTTCTTCCCGCAACCTACACAAATCAAAATGAAGATTCATTCCCACAATTTGCGCATGATTCCACGTCAATTCAGCGAAAACACATTGTTATGCACTTTTAGTTATTTTTTTCAGTAATATTAACATTCATTCCCACAATTTACACTAATAAAAGATAACTCTCATTCCCACAATTTACACCAATAAAAATTTAACATTTATTCCCGCAACTTATACTAATCAAAATTAGCTTTCCTTCCCACAATTTGTGCATGATTCCACGTCAATTCAACGAAAACAAATTGTTATACACTTTTATTTACATTTTTTCAATAATATTAACATTCGATTCTACAATTTACACTAATAAAAGATAACAGTCATTCTCATAATTTACAGCAATAAAAATTAACTTTTATTCCCGCAACTTACACCAATCAAAATTAGCTTTCTTCCCACAATTTGCGCATGATTCCAGGTCAATTCAGCGAAAAGAAATTGTTATACACTTTTAGATACTTTTTTCATTAATATTAACATTCATTCCCACAATTTACATTAATAAAAGATAACACTCATTCCCACAATTTACACCAATGAAATTAACATTTATTCCCGCAACTTACACTAATCAAAATTAACATTCATTCCCAAAATTTGCGCATGATTGCACGTCAATTCAGCGAAAACAAATTGTTGTGCACTTTTAGTTACATTTTCAGTAATATTAACACTCATTGCCCCAATTTACCCTAATAAAAGATAACACTCATTCCCACAATTTACACCAATGAAAATTAATTTTTATTCAGGCAACTTACCCTGATCAAAATTAACAATCATTCCCACAATTTGCGCATGATTCCACGTCAATTCTGCGAAAACAAATTGTTATGCACTTTTAGTTACTCTTTTCAGTAATAATAACATTCATTCTCACAATTTACATTCATTGCAACAATTTGCGCATGTTTCTACGTCAATTCAGCGAAAACAAATTGTTATGCACTTTTAGTTACTCTTTTCAGTAATAATAACATTCATTCCCACAATTTACACTAATACAAGATAACTCTCATTCCCACAATTTACACCAATAAAAATTTACTTTTCTTCCCGCAACCTACACAAATCAAAATGGAAATTCATTCCCACAATTTACATTCATTGCAACAATTTGCGCATGTTTCCAAGTCAATTCAGCGAAAACAAATTGTTATGCACTTTTAGTTACTCTTTTCAGTAATAATAACATTCATTCCCACAATTTACACTAATGCAAGATAACTCTCATTCCCACAATTTACACCAATAACAATTTACTTTTCTTCCCGCAACCTACACAAATCAAAATGAATATTCATTCCCACAATTTGCGCATGATTCCACGTCACTTCAGCGAAAACAAATTGTTATGCACATTTAGTTTCTCTTTTCAGTAATAATAACATTCATTCCCACAATTTGCACTAATAAAAGATAACACTCATTCCCACAATTTACAGCAATAAAAATTTAACATTTACTCCCGCAACTTACACTAATCAAAATTGACATTCATTCCCACAATTTGCGCATGATTCCACGTCAATTCAGCGAAAGCAAATTGTTATAGACTTTTAGTTACTTTTTTTCACTAATATTAACATTCGATCCTACAATTTACACTAATAGAAGATAACACTCATTACCATAATTTACACCAATGAAAATTTACTTTTCCTCCCGCAACCTACACAAATCAAAATGAAGATTCATTCCCACAATTTGCGCATGATTCCACGTCAATTGAGCGAAAGCAAATTGTTATAGACTTTTAGTTACTTTTTTTTAGTAATATTAACATTCGATCCTACAATTTACACTAATAGAAGATAACACTCATTCCCATAATTTACACCAATGAAAATTTACTTTTCTTCCCGCAACCTACACAAATCAAAATGAAGATTCATTCCCACAATTTGCGCATGATTCCACGTCAATTCAGCGAAAACACATTGTTATGCACTTTTAGTTACTCTTTTCAGTAATATTAACATTCATTCCCACAATTTACACTAATACAAGATAACTCTCATTCCCACAATTTACACCAATAAAAATTTACTTTTCTTCCCGCAACCTACACAAATCAAAATGGAAATTCATTCCCACAATTTACATTCATTGCAACAATTTGCGCATGTTTCCAAGTCAATTCAGCGAAAACAAATTGTTATGCACTTTTAGTTACTCTTTTCAGTAATAATAACATTCATTCCCACAATTTACACTAATGCAAGATAACTCTCATTCCCACAATTTACACCAATAACAATTTACTTTTCTTCCCGCAACCTACACAAATCAAAATGAATATTCATTCCCACAATTTGCGCATGATTCCACGTCACTTCAGCGAAAACAAATTGTTATGCACATTTAGTTTCTCTTTTCAGTAATAATAACATTCATTCCCACAATTTGCACTAATAAAAGATAACACTCATTCCCACAATTTACAGCAATAAAAATTTAACATTTACTCCCGCAACTTACACTAATCAAAATTGACATTCATTCCCACAATTTGCGCATGATTCCACGTCAATTCAGCGAAAGCAAATTGTTATAGACTTTTAGTTACTTTTTTTCACTAATATTAACATTCGATCCTACAATTTACACTAATAGAAGATAACACTCATTCCCATAATTTACACCAATGAAAATTTACTTTTCTTCCCGCAACCTACACAAATCAAAATGAAGATTCATTCCCACAATTTGCGCATGATTCCACGTCAATTGAGCGAAAGCAAATTGTTATAGACTTTTAGTTACTTTTTTTTAGTAATATTAACATTCGATCCTACAATTTACACTAATAGAAGATAACACTCATTCCCATAATTTACACCAATGAAAATTTACTTTTCTTCCCGCAACCTACACAAATCAAAATGAAGATTCATTCCCACAATTTGCGCATGATTCCACGTCAATTCAGCGAAAACACATTGTTATGCACTTTTAGTTACTTTTTTCAGTAATATTAACATTCATTCCCACAATTTACACTAATAAAAGATAACTCTCATTCCCACAATTTACACCAATAAAAATTTAACATTTATTCCCGCAACTTATACTAATCAAAATTAGCTTTCCTTCCCACAATTTGTGCATGATTCCACGTCAATTCAACGAAAACAAATTGTTATACACTTTTATTTACATTTTTTCAATAATATTAACATTCGATTCTACAATTTACACTAATAAAAGATAACAGTCATTCTCATAATTTACAGCAATAAAAATTAACTTTTATTCCCGCAACTTACACCAATCAAAATTAGCTTTCTTCCCACAATTTGCGCATGATTCCAGGTCAATTCAGCGAAAAGAAATTGTTATACACTTTTAGATACTTTTTTCATTAATATTAACATTCATTCCCACAATTTACATTAATAAAAGATAACACTCATTCCCACAATTTACACCAATGAAATTAACATTTATTCCCGCAACTTACACTAATCAAAATTAACATTCATTCCCAAAATTTGCGCATGATTGCACGTCAATTCAGCGAAAACAAATTGTTGTGCACTTTTAGTTACATTTTCAGTAATATTAACACTCATTGCCCCAATTTACCCTAATAAAAGATAACACTCATTCCCACAATTTACACCAATGAAAATTAATTTTTATTCAGGCAACTTACACTGATCAAAATTAACAATCATTCCCACAATTTGCGCATGATTCCACGTCAATTCTGCGAAAACAAATTGTTATGCACTTATAGTTACTCTTTTCAGTTATATTAACATTCATTCCCATAATTTACACTAATAAAAGATAACACTCATTCCCACAATTTACACCAATGAAAATTAATTTTTATTCAGGCAACTTACACTGATCAAAATTAACAATCATTCCCACAATTTGTGCATGATTCCGCGTCAATTCAGTGAAAGCAAATTGTTATACACTTTTAGTTACTTTTTTTCAGTAATATTAACATTCATTCCCACAATTTACACTAATAAAAGATAACACTCATTCCCGCAATTTACACCAATGAAAATTACCTTTTATTTCCGCAACTTATACTAATCAAAATTGACATTCATTCCCACAATTTGCGCATGATTCCGCGTCAATTCAGCGAAAACAAATTGTTATACACTTTTATTTACTTTTTTTCAGTAATATTAACATTCATTCCCATAATTTACACTAATAAAAGATAACACTCATTCCCGCAATTTACACCAATCAAAATTACCTTTTATTTCCGCAACTTATACTAATCAAAATTGACATTCATTCCCACAATTTGCGCATGATTCCACATCAATTCAGCGAAAGAAAATTGTTATACACTTTTAGTTACTTTTTTCAGTAATATTAAAACTCATTGCCACAATTTACACTAATAAAAGATAACACTCATTCCCCCAATTTACAGCAATGAAAATTAATTTTCATTCCCGCAACTTACACTGATCAAATTTAACATTCATTGCAACAATTTGCGCATGATTCCAGGTCAATTCAGCGAAAACAAATTGTTATGCACTTTTAGTTACTCTTTTCAGTAATAATAACATTCATTCTCACAATTTACATTCATTGTAACAATTTGCGCATGTTTCCACGTCAATTCAGAGAAAACAAATTGTTATGCACTTTTAGTTACTCTTTTCAGTAATAATAACATTCATTCCCACAATTTACACTAATACAAGATAACTCTCATTCCCACAATTTACACCAATAAAAATTTACTTTTCTTCCCGCAACCTACACAAATCAACATGAAGATTCATTCCCACAATTTGCGCATGATTCCACGTCAATTCAGCGAAAACAAATTGTTATGCACATTTAGTTACTCTTTTCAGTAATAATAACATTCATTCCCACAATTTGCACTAATAAAAGATAACACTCATTCCCACAATTTACAGCAATAAAAATTTAACATTTACTCCCGCAACTTACACTAATCAAAATTGACATTCATTCCCACAATTTGCGCATGATTCCGCGTCAATTCAGCGAAAGCAAATTGTTATACACTTTTAGTTACTTTTTTTCAGTAATATTAACATTCATTCCCACAATTTACACTCATAAAAGATAACACTCATTCCCGCAATTTACACTAATGAAAATTACCTTTAATTTCCGCAACTTATACTAATCAAAATTGACATTCATTCCCACAATTTGCGCATGATTCCGCGTCAATTCAGCGAAAGCAAATTGTTATACACTTTTAGTTACTTTTTTCAGTAATATTAAAACTCATTGCCACAATTTACACTAATAAAAGATAACACTTATTCCCACAATTTACAGCAATAAAAATTTAACATTTACTCCCGCAACTTACACTAATCAAAATTGACATTCATTCCCACAATTTGCGCATGATTCCACGTCAATTCAGCGAAAGCAAATTGTTATAGACTTTTAGTTACTTTTTTTCACTAATATTAACATTCGATCCTACAATTTACACTAATAGAAGATAACACTCATTACCATAATTTACACCAATGAAAATTTACTTTTCCTCCCGCAACCTACACAAATCAAAATGAAGATTCATTCCCACAATTTGCGCATGATTCCACGTCAATTGAGCGAAAGCAAATTGTTATAGACTTTTAGTTACTTTTTTTTAGTAATATTAACATTCGATCCTACAATTTACACTAATAGAAGATAACACTCATTCCCATAATTTACACCAATGAAAATTTACTTTTCTTCCCGCAACCTACACAAATCAAAATGAAGATTCATTCCCACAATTTGCGCATGATTCCACGTCAATTCAGCGAAAACACATTGTTATGCACTTTTAGTTACTCTTTTCAGTAATATTAACATTCATTCCCACAATTTACACTAATAGAAGATAACTCTCATTCCCACAATTTACACCAATAAAAATTTAACATTTATTCCCGCAACTTATACTAATCAAAATTAGCTTTCCTTCCCACAATTTGTGCATGATTCCACGTCAATTCAGCGAAAACAAATTGTTATACACTTTTATTTACATTTTTTCAATAATATTAACATTCGATTCTACAATTTACACTAATAAAAGATAACAGTCATTCTCATAATTTACAGCAATAAAAATTAACTTTTATTCCCGCAACTTACACCAATCAAAATTAGCTTTCTTCCCACAATTTGCGCATGATTCCACGTCAATTCTGCGAAAACAAATTGTTATGCACTTTTAGTTACTCTTTTCAGTAATAATAACATTCATTCTCACAATTTACATTCATTGCAACAATTTGCGCATGTTTCTACGTCAATTCAGCGAAAACAAATTGTTATGCACTTTTAGTTACTCTTTTCAGTAATAATAACATTCATTCCCACAATTTACACTAATACAAGATAACTCTCATTCCCACAATTTACACCAATAAAAATTTACTTTTCTTCCCGCAACCTACACAAATCAAAATGGAAATTCATTCCCACAATTTACATTCATTGCAACAATTTGCGCATGTTTCCAAGTCAATTCAGCGAAAACAAATTGTTATGCACTTTTAGTTACTCTTTTCAGTAATAATAACATTCATTCCCACAATTTACACTAATGCAAGATAACTCTCATTCCCACAATTTACACCAATAACAATTTACTTTTCTTCCCGCAACCTACACAAATCAAAATGAATATTCATTCCCACAATTTGCGCATGATTCCACGTCACTTCAGCGAAAACAAATTGTTATGCACATTTAGTTTCTCTTTTCAGTAATAATAACATTCATTCCCACAATTTGCACTAATAAAAGATAACACTCATTCCCACAATTTACAGCAATAAAAATTTAACATTTACTCCCGCAACTTACACTAATCAAAATTGACATTCATTCCCACAATTTGCGCATGATTCCACGTCAATTCAGCGAAAGCAAATTGTTATAGACTTTTAGTTACTTTTTTTCACTAATATTAACATTCGATCCTACAATTTACACTAATAGAAGATAACACTCATTACCATAATTTACACCAATGAAAATTTACTTTTCCTCCCGCAACCTACACAAATCAAAATGAAGATTCATTCCCACAATTTGCGCATGATTCCACGTCAATTGAGCGAAAGCAAATTTTTATAGACTTTTAGTTACTTTTTTTTAGTAATATTAACATTCGATCCTACAATTTACACTAATAGAAGATAACACTCATTCCCATAATTTACACCAATGAAAATTTACTTTTCTTCCCGCAACCTACACAAATCAAAATGAAGATTCATTCCCACAATTTGCGCATGATTCCACGTCAATTCAGCGAAAACACATTGTTATGCACTTTTAGTTACTCTTTTCAGTAATATTAACATTCATTCCCACAATTTACACTAATACAAGATAACTCTCATTCCCACAATTTACACCAATAAAAATTTACTTTTCTTCCCGCAACCTACACAAATCAAAATGGAAATTCATTCCCACAATTTACATTCATTGCAACAATTTGCGCATGTTTCCAAGTCAATTCAGCGAAAACAAATTGTTATGCACTTTTAGTTACTCTTTTCAGTAATAATAACATTCATTCCCACAATTTACACTAATGCAAGATAACTCTCATTCCCACAATTTACACCAATAACAATTTACTTTTCTTCCCGCAACCTACACAAATCAAAATGAATATTCATTCCCACAATTTGCGCATGATTCCACGTCACTTCAGCGAAAACAAATTGTTATGCACATTTAGTTTCTCTTTTCAGTAATAATAACATTCATTCCCACAATTTGCACTAATAAAAGATAACACTCATTCCCACAATTTACAGCAATAAAAATTTAACATTTACTCCCGCAACTTACACTAATCAAAATTGACATTCATTCCCACAATTTGCGCATGATTCCACGTCAATTCAGCGAAAGCAAATTGTTATAGACTTTTAGTTACTTTTTTTCACTAATATTAACATTCGATCCTACAATTTACACTAATAGAAGATAACACTCATTCCCATAATTTACACCAATGAAAATTTACTTTTCTTCCCGCAACCTACACAAATCAAAATGAAGATTCATTCCCACAATTTGCGCATGATTCCACGTCAATTGAGCGAAAGCAAATTGTTATAGACTTTTAGTTACTTTTTTTTAGTAATATTAACATTCGATCCTACAATTTACACTAATAGAAGATAACACTCATTCCCATAATTTACACCAATGAAAATTTACTTTTCTTCCCGCAACCTACACAAATCAAAATGAAGATTCATTCCCACAATTTGCGCATGATTCCACGTCAATTCAGCGAAAACACATTGTTATGCACTTTTAGTTACTTTTTTCAGTAATATTAACATTCATTCCCACAATTTACACTAATAAAAGATAACTCTCATTCCCACAATTTACACCAATAAAAATTTAACATTTATTCCCGCAACTTATACTAATCAAAATTAGCTTTCCTTCCCACAATTTGTGCATGATTCCACGTCAATTCAACGAAAACAAATTGTTATACACTTTTATTTACATTTTTTCAATAATATTAACATTCGATTCTACAATTTACACTAATAAAAGATAACAGTCATTCTCATAATTTACAGCAATAAAAATTAACTTTTATTCCCGCAACTTACACCAATCAAAATTAGCTTTCTTCCCACAATTTGCGCATGATTCCAGGTCAATTCAGCGAAAAGAAATTGTTATACACTTTTAGATACTTTTTTCATTAATATTAACATTCATTCCCACAATTTACATTAATAAAAGATAACACTCATTCCCACAATTTACACCAATGAAATTAACATTTATTCCCGCAACTTACACTAATCAAAATTAACATTCATTCCCAAAATTTGCGCATGATTGCACGTCAATTCAGCGAAAACAAATTGTTGTGCACTTTTAGTTACATTTTCAGTAATATTAACACTCATTGCCCCAATTTACCCTAATAAAAGATAACACTCATTCCCACAATTTACACCAATGAAAATTAATTTTTATTCAGGCAACTTACACTGATCAAAATTAACAATCATTCCCACAATTTGCGCATGATTCCACGTCAATTCTGCGAAAACAAATTGTTATGCACTTATAGTTACTCTTTTCAGTTATATTAACATTCATTCCCATAATTTACACTAATAAAAGATAACACTCATTCCCACAATTTACACCAATGAAAATTAATTTTTATTCAGGCAACTTACACTGATCAAAATTAACAATCATTTCCACAATTTGTGCATGATTCCGCGTCAATTCAGTGAAAGCAAATTGTTATACACTTTTAGTTACTTTTTTTCAGTAATATTAACATTCATTCCCACAATTTACACTAATAAAAGATAACACTCATTCCCGCAATTTACACCAATGAAAATTACCTTTTATTTCCGCAACTTATACTAATCAAAATTGACATTCATTCCCACAATTTGCGCATGATTCCGCGTCAATTCAGCGAAAACAAATTGTTATACACTTTTATTTACTTTTTTTCAGTAATATTAACATTCAATCCCATAATTTACACTAATAAAAGATAACACTCATTCCCGCAATTTACACCAATCAAAATTACCTTTTATTTCCGCAACTTATACTAATCAAAATTGACATTCATTCCCACAATTTGCGCATGATTCCACGTCAATTCAGCGAAAGAAAAGTGTTATACACTTTTAGTTACTTTTTTCAGTAATATTAAAACTCATTGCCACAATTTACACTAATAAAAGATAACACTCATTCCCCCAATTTACAGCAATGAAAATTAATTTTCATTCCCGCAACTTACACTGATCAAATTTAACATTCATTGCAACAATTTGCGCATGATTCCAGGTCAATTCAGCGAAAACAAATTGTTATGCACTTTTAGTTACTCTTTTCAGTAATAATAACATTCATTCTCACAATTTACATTCATTGTAACAATTTGCGCATGTTTCCACGTCAATTCAGAGAAAACAAATTGTTATGCACTTTTAGTTACTCTTTTCAGTAATAATAACATTCATTCCCACAATTTACACTAATACAAGATAACTCTCATTCCCACAATTTACACCAATAAAAATTTACTTTTCTTCCCGCAACCTACACAAATCAACATGAAGATTCATTCCCACAATTTGCGCATGATTCCACGTCAATTCAGCGAAAACAAATTGTTATGCACATTTAGTTACTCTTTTCAGTAATAATAACATTCATTCCCACAATTTGCACTAATAAAAGATAACACTCATTCCCACAATTTACAGCAATAAAAATTTAACATTTACTCCCGCAACTTACACTAATCAAAATTGACATTCATTCCCACAATTTGCGCATGATTCCGCGTCAATTCAGCGAAAGCAAATTGTTATACACTTTTAGTTACTTTTTTTCAGTAATATTAACATTCATTCCCACAATTTACACTCATAAAAGATAACACTCATTCCCGCAATTTACACTAATGAAAATTACCTTTAATTTCCGCAACTTATACTAATCAAAATTGACATTCATTCCCACAATTTGCGCATGATTCCGCGTCAATTCAGCGAAAGCAAATTGTTATACACTTTTAGTTACTTTTTTCAGTAATATTAAAACTCATTGCCACAATTTACACTAATAAAAGATAACACTTATTCCCACAATTTACAGCAATGAAAATTAATTTTCATTCCCGCAACTTATACTCATCAAAATTAACATTCATTCCCCCAATTTGCGCATGATTCCACGTCAATTCAGCGAAGACAAATTGTTCTGCACTTTTAGTTACTTTTTTCAGTAATATTAACACTCATTCCCACAATTTACACCAACAAAAATTTACTTTTCTTCCCGCAATCTACACAATTGAAAATGAAGATTCATTCCCACAATTTGCACATGATTCCACGTCAATTCAGCGAAAGCAAATTGTTATACACTTTTAGTTACTTTTTTTCAGTAATATTAACATTCGATCCTACAATTTACACTAATAAAAGATAACACTCATTCCCACAATTTACACCAATGAAAATTTACTTTTCTTCCCGCAACCTACACAAATCAAAATGAAGATTCATTCCCACAATTTGCGCATGATTGCACGTCAATTCAGCGAAAACAAATTGTTGTGCACTTGTAGTTACATTTTCAGTAATATTAACACTCATTGCCACAATTTACCCTAATAAAAGTTAACACTCATTCCCACAATTTACACCAATGAAAATTAATTTTTATTCAGGCAACTTACACTGATCAAAATTAACATTCATTCCCACAATTTGCGCATGATTCCACGTCAATTCAGCGAAAACAAATTGTTATGCACTTTTAGTTACTCTTTTCAGTAATAATAACATTCATTCTCACAATTTACATTCATTGTAACAATTTGCGCATGTTTCCACGTCAATTCAGAGAAAACAAATTGTTATGCACTTTTAGTTTCTCTTTTCAGTAATAATAACATTCATTCCCACAATTTACACTAATACAAGATAACTCTCATTCCCACAATTTACACCAATAAAAATTTACTTTTCTTCCCGCAACCTACACAAATCAACATGAAGATTCATTCCCACAATTTGCGCATGATTCCACGTCAATTCAGCGAAAACAAATTGTTATGCACATTTAGTTACTCTTTTCAGTAATAATAACATTCATTCCCACAATTTGCACTAATAAAAGATAACACTCATTCCCACAATTTACAGCAATAAAAATTTAACATTTACTCCCGCAACTTACACTAATCAAAATTGACATTCATTCCCACAATTTGCGCATGATTCCGCGTCAATTCAGCGAAAGCAAATTGTTATACACTTTTAGTTACTTTTTTTCAGTAATATTAACATTCATTCCCACAATTTACACTCATAAAAGATAACACTCATTCCCGCAATTTACACTAATGAAAATTACCTTTAATTTCCGCAACTTATACTAATCAAAATTGACATTCATTCCCACAATTTGCGCATGATTCCGCGTCAATTCAGCGAAAGCAAATTGTTATACACTTTTAGTTACTTTTTTCAGTAATATTAAAACTCATTGCCACAATTTACACTAATAAAAGATAACACTTATTCCCACAATTTACAGCAATGAAAATTAATTTTCATTCCCGCAACTTATACTCATCAAAATTAACATTCATTCCCCCAATTTGCGCATGATTCCACGTCAATTCAGCGAAAACAAATTGTTCTGCACTTTTAGTTACTTTTTTCAGTAATATTAACACTCATTCCCACAATTTACACCAACAAAAATTTACTTTTCTTCCCGCAATCTACACAATTCAAAATGAAGATTCATTCCCACAATTTGCACATGATTCCACGTCAATTCAGCGAAAGCAAATTGTTATACACTTTTAGTTACTTTTTTTCAGTAATATTAACATTCGATCCTACAATTTACACTAATAAAAGATAACACTCATTCCCACAATTTACACCAATGAAAATTTACTTTTCTTCCCGCAACCTACACAAATCAAAATGAAGATTCATTCCCACAATTTGCGCATGATTGCACGTCAATTCAGCGAAAACAAATTGTTGTGCACTTGTAGTTACATTTTCAGTAATATTAACACTCATTGCCACAATTTACCCTAATAAAAGTTAACACTCATTCCCACAATTTACACCAATGAAAATTAATTTTTATTCAGGCAACTTACACTGATCAAAATTAACATTCATTCCCACAATTTGCGCATGATTCCACGTCAATTCAGCGAAAACAAATTGTTATGCACTTATAGTTACTCTTTTCAGTGATATTAACATTCATTCCCACAATTTACACTAATAAAAGATAACACTCATTCCCACAATTTACACCAATGAAAATTTACTTTTCTTCCCGCAACCTACACAAATCAAAATGAAGATTCATTCCCACAATTTGCGCATGATTCCACGTCAATTCAGCGAAAACAACTTGTTATGCACTTTTAGTTACTCTTTTCAGTAATAATAACATTCATTCCGACAATTTACATTAATAAAAGATAACACTCATTCCCACAATTTACAGCAATGAAAGTTAATTTTCATTCCCGCAACTTACACTGACCAAAATTAACATTCATTGCAACAATTTGCGCATGATTCCAGGTCAATTCAGCGAAAACAAATTGTTATGCACTTTTAGTCACTTATTTCAGTAATAATAACATTCATTCTCACAATTTACATTCATTGCAACAATTTGCGCATGTTTCCAAGTCAATTCAGCGAAAACAAATTGTTATGCACTTTTAGTTACTCTTTTCAGTAATAATAACATTCATTCCCACAATTTACACTAATGCAAGATAACTCTCATGCCCACAATTTACACCAATAACAATTTCCTTTTCTTCCCGCAACCTACACAAATCAAAATGAATATTCATTCCCACAATTTGCGCATGATTCCACGTCACTTCAGCGAAAACAAATTGTTATGCACATTTAGTTTCTCTTTTCAGTAATAATAACATTCATTCCCACAATTTGCACTAATAAAAGATAACACTCATTCCCACAATTTACGGCAATAAAAATTTAACATTTACTCCCGCAACTTATACTAATCAAAATTAGCTTTCCTTCCCACAATTTGTGCATGATTCCACGTCAATTCAACGAAAACAAATTGTTATACACTTTTATTTACTTTTTTTAATAATAATAACATTCGATTCTACAATTTACACTAATAAAAGATAACAGTCATTCTCATAATTTACAGCAATAAAAATTAACTTTTATTCCCGCAACTTACACCAATCAAAATTAGCTTTCTTCCCACAATTTGCGCATGATTCCAGGTCAATTCAGCGAAAAGAAATTGTTATACACTTTTAGATACTTTTTTCATTAATATTAACATTCATTCCCACAATTTACATTAATAAAAGATAACACTCATTCCCACAATTTACACCAATGAAATTAAAATTTATTCCCGCAACTTACACTAATCAAAATTAACATTCATTCCCAAAATTTGCGCATGATTGCACGTCAATTCAGCGAAAACAATTTGTTGTGCACTTTTAGTTACTCTTTTCAGTAATAATAACATTCATTCCCACAATTTACACTAATAAAAGATAACACTCATTCCCACAATTTACACCATTGAAAATTTACTTTTCTTCCCGTAACCTACACAAATCAAAATGAAGATTCATTCCCACAATTTGCGCATGATTTCACGTCAATTCAGCGAAAACAACTTGTTATGCACTTTTAGTTACTCTTTTCAGTAATAATAACATTCATTCCGACAATTTACATTAATAAAAGATAACACTCATTCCCACAATTTACAGCAATGAAAGTTAATTTTCATTCCCGCAACTTACACTGACCAAAATTAACATTCATTGCAACAATTTGCGCATGATTCCAGGTCAATTCAGCGAAAACAAATTGTTATGCACTTTTAGTCACTTATTTCAGTAATAATAACATTCATTCTCACAATTTACATTCATTGCAACAATTTGCGCATGTTTCTACGTCAATACAGCGAAAACAAATTGTTATGCACTTTTAGTTACTCTTTTCAGTAATAATAACATTCATTCCCACAATTTACACTAATACAAGATAACTCTCATTCCCACAATTTACACCAATAAAAATTTACTTTTCTTCCCGCAACCTACACAAATCAAAATGGAAATTCATTCCCACAATTGACATTCATTCCCACAATTTGCGCATGATTCCACGTCAATTCAGCGAAAGCAAATTGTTATAGACTTTTAGTTACTTTTTTTCACTAATATTAACATTCGATCCTACAATTTACACTAATTGAAGATAACACTCATTCCCATAATTTACACCAATGAAAATTTACTTTTCTTCCCGCAACCTACACAAATCAAAATGAAGATTCATTCCCACAATTTGCGCATGATTCCACGTCAATTCAGCGAAAACACATTTTATGCACTTTTAGTTACTTTTTTCAGTAATATTAACATTCATTCCCACAATTTACACTAATAAAAGATAACTCTCATTCCCACAATTTACACCAATGAAAATTAATTTTTATTCAGGCAACTTACACTGATCAAAATTAACATTCATTCCCACAATTTGCGCACGATTCCACGTCAATTCAGCGAAAACAAATTGTTATGCACTCATAGTTACTCTTTTCAGTAATATTAACATTCATTCCCACAATTTACACTGATAAAAGATAACACTCATTCCCACAATTTACACCAATGAAAATTTACTTTTCTTCCCGTAACCTACACAAATCAAAATGAAGATTCATTCCCACAATTTGCGCATGATTCCACGTCAATTCAGCGAAAACAACTTGTTATGCACTTTTAGTTACTCTTTTCAGTAATGATAACATTCATTCCGACAATTTACATTAATAAAAGATAACACTCATTCCCACAATTTACAGCAATGAAAATTAATTTTCATTCCCGCAACTTACACTGACCAAAATTAACATTCATTGCAACAATTTGCGCATGATTCCACGTCAATTCAGCGAAAACAAATTGTTATGCACTTTTAGTTACTCTTTTCAGTAATAATAACATTCATTCCCGCAATTTACACTAATAAAAGATAACACTCATTCCCACAACTTACACCAATGAAAATTAACATTTATTCCCGCAACTTATACTAATCAAAATTGACATTCATTCCCACAATTTGCGCATGATTCCGCGTCAATTCAGCGAAAGCAAATTCCTATACACTTTTAGTTACTTTTTTCAGTAATATTAAAACTCATTGCCACAATTTACACTAATAAAAGATAACACTCATTCCCACAATTTACACCAATGAAAACTTACTTTTCTTCCCGCAACCTACACAAATCAAAAGGAGGATTCATTCCCACAATTTGCGCATGGTTCCACCTCAATTCAGCTAAAACAGATTGTTATACACTTTTAGTTACTTTTTTCAGTAACATTAACATTGATTCCCACAATTTACACTAATAAAAGATAACACTCATTCCCACAATTTACACCAATGAAAATTAACATTTATTCCCGCAACTTACACTAATCAAAATTAACATTCATTCCCAAAATTTGCAGATGATTCCACGTCAATTCAGCGAAAACAAATTGTTCTTTACTTTTAGTTACTTTTTTCAGTAATATTAACATTCGATCCTACAATTTACACTAATAAAAGATAACACTCATTCCCACAATTTACACCAATGAAAATTTACTTTTCTTCCCGCAACCTACACAAATCAAAATGAAGATTCATTCCCACAATTTGCGCAAGATTCCACGTCAATTCAGCGAAAACACATTGTTATGCACTTTTAGTTACTCTTTTCAGTAATATTAACATTCATTCCCACAATTTACACTAATAAAAGATAACTCTCATTCCCACAATTTACACCAATAAAAATTTAACATTTATTCCCGCAACTTATACTAATCAAAGTTAGCTTTCCTTCCCACAATTTGCGCATGATTCCGCGTCAATTCAGCGAAAGCAAATTGTTATACACTTTTAGTTATTTTTTTTCAGTAATATTAACATTCATTCCCACAATTTACATTAATAAAAGATAACACTCATTCCCGAAATTTACACCAATCAAAATTACCTTTTATTTCCGCAACTTATAATAATCAAAATTGACATTCATTCCCACAATTTGCGCATGATTCCACGTCAATTCAGCGAAAGCAAATTGTTATACACTTTTAGTTACTTTTTTCAGTAATATTAAAACTCATTGCCACAATTTACACTAATAAAAGATAACCCTCATTCCCACAGTTTACAGCAATGAAAATTAATTTTCATTCCCGCAACTTACACTGATCAAAATTAACATTCATTGCAACAATTTGCGCATGATTCCGCGTTAATTCAGCGAAAGCAAATTGTTATACACTTTTGGTTACTTTTTTCAGTAATATTAAAACTCATTACCACAATTTACATTAATAAAAGATAACAATCATTCCCACAATTTACAGCAATGAAAATTAATTTTCATTCCCGCCACTTACACTGATCAAAATTAACATTCATTGCAACAATTTGCGCATGATTCCACGTCAATTCAGCGAAAACAAATTGTTATGCACTTTTATTTACTCTTTTCAGTAATAATAACATTCATTCCCACAATTTACACTAATACAAGATAACTCTCATTCCCACAATTTACACCAATAAAAATTTACTTTTCTTCCCGCAACCTACACAAATCAAAATGAAGATTCATTCCCACAATTTGCGCATGATTCCACGTCATTTCAGCGAAAACAAATTGCTATGCACATTTAGTTACTCTTTTCAGTAATAATAACATTCATTCCCACAATTTACACTAATAAAATATAACACTCATTCCCACAATTTACAGCAATAAAAATTTAACATTTACTCCCGCAACTTACACTAATCAAAATGAAGATTCATTCCCACAATTTGCGCATGATTCAACGTCATTTCAGCGAAAACAAATTGTTATGCACATTTAGTTACTCTTTTCAGTAATAATAACATTCATTCCCACAATTTTCACTAATAAAAGATAACACTCATTCCCACAATTTACAGCAATAAAAATTTAACATTTACTCCCGCAACTTACACTAATCAAAATTGACATTCATTCCCACAATTTGCGCATGATTCCGCGTCAATTCAGCGAAAGCAAATTGTTATACACTTTTAGTTACTTTTTTTCAGTAATATTAACATTCATTCCCACAATTTAGACTAATAAAACATAACACTCATTCCAACAATTTACAGACATGAAAATTAATTTTCATTCCCGCAACTTACACTAATCAAAATTAACATTCATTCCCAAAATTTGCAGATGATTCCACGTCAATTCAGCGAAAACAAATTGTTCTTTACTTTTAGTTACTTTTTTCAGTAATATTAACATTCGATCCTACAATTTACACTAATAAAAGATAACACTCATTCCCGCAATTTACACCAATCAAAATTACCTTTTATTTCCGCAACTTATAATAATCAAAATTGACATTCATTCCCACAATTTGCGCATGATTCCACGTCAATTCAGCGAAAACAAATTGTTATGCACTTTTAGTTACTCTTTTCAGTAATATAACATTCATTCCACAATTTACACTAATAAAAGATAACACTCATTCCACAATTTACAGCAATGAAAATTAATTTTCATTTCCGCAACTGACACTGATCAAAATTAACATTCATTGCAACAATTTGCGCATGATTCCACGTCAATTCAGCGAAAGCAAATTGTTATACACTTTTAGTAACTTTTTTCAGTAATATTAAATTCATTCCACAATTTACACTAATAAAGATAACACTCATTCCCACAATTTACACCAATGAAAATTAATTTTCATTCCCGCAACTTACACTAATCAAAATTAACATTCATTCCCAAAATTTGCGCATGATTCCACGTCAATTCAACGAAAACAAATTGTTATGCACTTTTAGTTACTCTTTTCAGTAATAATAACATTCATTCTCACAATTTACACTAATAAAAGATAACACTCATTCCCACAATTTACACCAATGAAAATTAACATTTATTCCCGCAACTTATACTAATCAAAGTTAGCTTTCCTTCCCACAATTTGCGCATGATTCCGCGTCAATTCAGCAAAAGCAAATTGTTATACACTTTTAGTTACTTTTTTCAGTAATATTAACATTCATTCCACAATTTACATTAATAAAAGATAACACTCATTCCCGCAATTACACCAATCAAAATTACCTTTTATTTCCGCAACTTATAATAATCAAAATTGACATTCATTCCCACAATTTGCGCATGATTCCACGTCAATTCAGCGAAAGCAAATTGTTATACACTTTTAGTTACTTTTTTCAGTAATATTAACATTCATTCCCACAATTTACTAATAAAATAAACTCATTC
>RQOL01000126.1:0-25985 GCA_013076295.1 Sanderia malayensis
ACAATACATACCCTACAATACATACCTACAATAATACCCTCAATAAATACCCTACAATACATACCCTACAATAAATACCCTACAATACATACCATACATAACATACCCTACAACACATAACCTACATAACATACCCTATAATACATACCCTACAATACATACCCTACAATAAATACCTTACAATAAATACCCTACAATACATACCCCTACAATAAATACCCTACAATACATACCCTACAATAAAATACCCTACAATGCATACCCTACACTACATACCATACAATACATACCCTACAATACATACCCTACAATACATACCCTACAATAAAATACCCTACAATACATACCATACATAACATACCCTACAATGCATACCCTACGATACATATCCTACAATACAAACCCTACAATACATAGCCTACATTACATACCCTACGATACATACCCTACAATACATACCCTACAATACATACCCAAATACATACCCTACAATACATACCCTACAATACATACCCTACAATAAACACCTTACAATACATACCTTACAAACATACCCTACAATACATACCCTACAATACATACCCTACAATACAAACCCTACTATAAATACCCTAAAATACATACCTACAATACATAACCTACAATACATACCCTACAATACATACCCTACAATACAAACCCTACAATACATACCCTACAATACATACCCTACAATACATACCCTACAATAAATACCCTACAATACATACCATACATAACATACCCTACAACACATAAACCTACATAACATACCCTATAATACATACCCTACAATACATACCCTACAATAAATACCTTACAATAAATACCTACAATACATACCCTACAATAAATACCCTACAATACATACCCTACAATAAATACCCTACAATGCATACCCTACACTACATACCATACAATACATACCCTACAATACATACCCTACAATACATACCCTACAATAAATACCCTACAATACATACCATACATAACATACCCTACAATACATACCCTACGATACATATCCTACAATACAAACCCTACAATACATAGCCTACATTACATACCCTACGATACATACCCTACAATACATACCCTACAATACATACCCTACATTACATACCTACAATACATACCCTACAATACATACCCTACAATAAATACCTTACAATACATACCCTACAAACATACCTACAATACATACCCTACAATACATACCCTACAATACAACCCTACTATAAATACCCTAAAATACATACCTTACAATACATAACCTACAATACATACCCTACAATACATACCCTACAATACAAACCCTACAATACATACCCTACAATACAAACCCTACAATACATACCCTACAATACATACACTACAATACAAACCCTACAATACATACCCTACACTACATACCCTACAATACATACCTACAATACATACCCTACAATACATACTTACAATACAAACCCTACTATAATTACCCTAAAATACATACCTTACAATACATAACATACAATACATACCCTACAATACATACCCTACATAACATACCCTACAATACATACCCTACATAACATACCCTACAATACATACCCTACAATACATACCCTAAAATACATACCCTACAATACATACCCTACAAAACATACCCTACTATACATACCCTACAATACATACCCTACTATAAATACCCTACAATACATAGCCTACAATACATACCCTACAATACATACCCTACAATACATACCCTACAATACATACCCTACAATACATACCCTACATAACATACCCTACAATACATACCCTACAATACATACCCTACAACACATACCTTACAATACATACCTTACAATACATACCTTACGATACATACCCTACGATACATACCCTACGATACATACCTTACAATACATACCCTACAATACATACCCTACAATACATGCCCTACATACATACCCTACAATACATACCCTACAATACATACCCTACACTACATACCCTACAATAAATACCCTACAATACATACCCTACAATGCATACCCTATAATACATACCCTACATACCATACCCTACAATACATACCCTACAATACATACCTTACAATACATACGCTACAATACATACCCTACAATACATACCCTACAATACATACCCTACAATACATACCGTACAATACATACCTTACAATACATACGCTACAATACATACCCTACCATACATACCCTACCATACATACCCTACAATACACTCGACGCCACATTTCTAAAGAAAGTAAAGGTGGGAGGTCGATTCTTCCCCCCTGCCAAGCGACCGCCCCGTGCCCATGCTGCCCCCCTGGAAGCCGCTTCCGAAAGTTGATAGCTTCAGTGTGAAGTTTGAAAAAAAAAAGTTGCCTTCAAAAGTTTAATCAATACTGGAAAATTTAAACTGAATCTGTAATAAAAATTATATCAAACTGTAGCTAAGAAAACAGCGAATCCGATAAAAATGTTCACATTTCTTAACAGTGCTGTTTTGAATTTTAAGAGAGTATTTAGTGCAGCCCAACACCAAAGCCGTGAAAAAATTTATTCATCAGCCAACTTTAAAAACACAAAAATTCCCCTAACTTGGTACAAATTTGTCCATTTAACTCAAATTACACCAACATGAAGCTGATACCTTGGCGAATAAGTATCGAAAGTAATTGGGTGCATTTGAAATGCTTTTCGCAATTTTAGTTGTACATTTTTGAAGTCCATGACATGATTTTGTTGATGAAAAATAGCCCTGAAATCAAACCCGTGAAAAAAATAGCATTTAAAACACGATTCACCAACTTTCAAACTAAATTTACGTGGCCAATTTTTGTCCTACACACCCCACGAAAATATCAACATGAAGCTAATAGCTTGGCGAACATTTATCGAAAGTATTTGGGTGAAAAAGCAAAGTTTTGGCAGGTTAAAAATTAATTTTCGCAAATGCAAAACACACGCGTGTTGCTTGAAAATTTCGTGTTTTTCAGCAAAATCCAAACTCGGCTAAAACTGTCCAAAAACAGAGGAAAATCAACAAAACAAAAAAAACAAAGCCATATAACTTTAGTTCTCGTGCAAATAAACAGTTATCGAAAGTTTAAATGGAGAAAATCGGCCCAGAACGACCCGAGAAAATCAAAATTGTCCTCGTGTTTTTGTTAGGCCCTCGGCTCAACACAAAAAACGTGAGGTTAAACAAAACAAAACTCGTGCTATTTTCAGCCAAAAACAATTAAATAAAAGAAATACCTTGAAATAATTGTTCACCAATTGTCTCCACAGGTCTTGACAACAATTGACACGTCTTTACAATTGATTTCCGGCAGGTATTCACGTTCAAACCCGAGCAACTTGCCGCCCGTTCAACTAAAAAAACACGTGCTTCTAATTGCTCGTTTTGGATCTCATTAACTCCGTCCTCGGAACTTTCTGGAAAGTCGGAACACAAAATTGGCCATAACTCCCGAACCGTTTGGAGTAGAAATTAGCCACATACTTTACTGTGATCAGCGCATTGCAGCGATCATTTTGATACTAATTTGCACCCTTATTGACCCCCAGGAAAAAAGCCTTTATGATATCAAGGAAATTCCTTTGATCCCATTGTTTTTCGAACGTCGATTGTTCCGGAGACAATAGCCCATTGTTGAGCTATACATACCCTACAATGCATACCCTACACTACATACCATACAATACATACCCTACAATACATACCCTACAATACATACCCTACGATACATACCCTACGATACATACCCTACGATACATACCCTACGATACATACCCTACAATACATACCTTATAATACATACCCTACAATACATACCTTACAATACATACCCTACAATACATACCCTACAATACATACCCTACATTACATACCCTACGATACATACCCTACAATACATACCCTACAATACATACCCTACAATACATACCCTACAATACATACCCTACAATAGATACCCTACAATACATGCCCTACAATACATACCCTACAATACATACCCTACAATACATACCCTACAATAGATACCCTACAATACATACCCTACATAACATACCCTACAATACATACCCTACAATACATACCCTACAATACATACCTTACAATACATACCTACAATACATACCCTACAATACATACCTTACAATACATACCTTACAATACATACCTACAATACATACCCTACAATACATACCCTACAATACATACCCTACAACAAATACCCTACAATACATACCCTACACTAAATACCCTACAATAAATACCCTACATAACATACCCTACAATACATACCCTAGAATACATACCCTACAATACATACCCTACAATACATACCCTACATAACATACCCTACGATACATACCCTACAATACATACCCTACCATACATACCCTACAATACATACCCTACCATACATACCCTACAATACATACCCTACATAACATACCCTACAATACATACCCTACAATACATACCCTACATAACATACCCTACAATACATACCCTACAATACATACCCCACAATACATACCCTACAATACATACTTCGACGCAACATTTCTAAAGAACGGAAAAGTGGGAGGTCGAATCTCCCCCCCTGCCATGCGACCGCCCGCGCCCACGCTGCCCCCCTGAAAGCCGCTTCCGAAAGTTGATAACTTCAGTGTGAAGTTTGAAAAAAAAGTTGCCTTCAAAAATTTAATCAATCCTGGAAAACTTAAACTCAATCTCTAATAAAAATTATATCAAACTGTAGCTAAGAAAACAGCGAATCCGATGAAAATATTCACATTTCTTAACAGTGTTGTTTTGAATTTTAAGCGAGTATTTAGTGCAGCCCAAGACAAAAGCCGTGAAAAAATTTATTCATCAGCCAACTTTAAAAACACAAAAATTCCCCTAACTTGGTCAAACTTTGTCCATTTTAACTCAAAATACACCAACATGAAGCTGATACCTTGGCGAATAAGTATCGAAAGTAATTGGGTGCATTTGAAATGCTTTTCGCAAATTTAGTTGGCTATTTTTGGAGCTCAAGACATGATTTTCTTGATCAAAAATAGCCGTGAAATCAAACCCGTGCAAAAAATACCAATTTAAACACGATTCACCAACTTTCAAATTCAATTAGCGTGGCCAATTTTTGTCCTACACACCCCACGAAAACATCAACTTGAAGCTAATAGCTTGGCCAACATTTATCGAAAGTATTTGGGTGAAAAAAACAAAGTTTTGGCAGGTTAAATATTAATTTTCGCGAATGCAAAATACACGCGTGTTGCCTGAAAATTTCGTGTTTTCCAGCAGAACCCAATCTCGGCTAAAACTGTCCAAAAACATTAGAAAATCAGGAAAACAAAAAGAACAACCCCAGATAACTTTAGTTATCGTGTAAATAAACAGTTATCGAAAGTTTAAATGGAGAAAATCGGCCCAGAACGACCCAAGAAAATCAAAATTGTCCTCGTGTTTTTGTTAGGCCCTGGGCTCAACACAAAAAACGTGAGGTGAAACAAAACAAAACTCGTGCTATTTAAAGCCAAAAACAATTGAATAAAGGAAATACCTTGAAATAATTGTCCCCCAATTGTCTCCACAGGTCTTGACAACAATTGACACGTCTTTACAATTGATTTCCGGCAGGTATTCTAGTTTAAACCCGAGCAACTTGCCGCCGGTTCAACTAAAAAAACACGTGCTTCTCCCTGCTCGTTTTGCATCTCATTAACTCGGTCCTCGGAACTTTCTAGAAAGTCGGAACACAAAATGGGCCATAACTCCCGAACCGTTTGGAGTAGAAATTAGCCACATACTTTACTTTGATCAGCACAATGCAGCGATCATTTTGATACCAATTTGCACCCTTATTGAGCCCCAGAAAAAAAGCCTTTATGATATCAAGGAAATTCCTTTGATCCCATTGTTTCTTCGAACGTCGATTGTTCAAAAGACAATGGCATTGTTCACAGTCGGCGGGTCACGTGTGATCACATTTTATTATATATAGACTAGCCGGGGGCACTCGCTTCGCTCGCTTCCCGGAGCCCCCGAAGCAACAAAAGTTTAATGTGGTTGGCGCGCTTCGCGCGCTGCATTCGCTCCCGCTCATGCCCATACATACATACATACATACATACATACATACATACCTACATACCTACATACATACATACATACATACATACATACATACATACATACATACATGAGCCGGGTTCGGTCGCTTCGCTCCCTCCCCGGAGCCCGTCAAGTAAACAAAGCTTAATCTGGTTGGCGCGCTTCGCGCGCTGCATTCGCTCCCGCTCATGCCCATACATACATACATACATACCCTACAATACATACCCTACAATACATACCCTACAATACATACCCTACAATACATACCCTACGATACAAACCCTACAATACATACCCTACAATACATGCCCTACATACATACCCTACATACCATACCTACAATACATACCCTACAATACATACCCTACAATACATACCCTACAATACATACCCTACGATACATACCATACAATACATACCCTACAATACATACCATACAATACATACCATACAATACATACCATACAATACATACCCTACAATACAAACCCTACAATGCATACCCTACAATACATACCCTACAATACATACCTTACGATACATACCTTACCATACATACCCTACAATACATACCCTACGATACATACCCTACAATACATACCTTACAATACATACCCTACAATACATACCCTACAATACATACCCTACAATACATACCCTACAATACATACCCTACAATACATACCCTACAATAAATACCCTACAATACATACCCTACAATACATACCCTACAATACACACCCTACAATACATGACCTACAATACATACCCTACAATACATACCCTACGATACATACCCTACGATACATACCCTACGATACATACCCTACAATACATACCCTACAATACAAACCCTACAATACATACCCTACAATAAATACCCTACAATACATACCCTACAATACATACCCTACAATACATACCTTACAATACATACCCTACAATACATACCCTACAATACATACCCTACAATACATACCCTACAATACATACCCTACAATACATACCCTACAATACATACCCTACAATACATACCCTACGATACATACCCTACAATACATACCCTACGATACATACCCTACAATAAATACCTTACAATACATACCCTACAATAAATACCCTACAATAAATACCCTACAATACATACCCTACATAACATACCCTACAATACATACTACGACGCAACATTTCTAAAGAATGTAAGGGTGGGAGGTCGGATCTTCCCCCCTGGCAATCGACCGCCTAGCGCCCACCCTGCCGCCCCCCTGAAAGCCGAAGGTTGATAACTTCAGTTTGAAGTTTGAAAAAAAAGTTGCCTTCAAAAATTTAATCAATCCTGGAAAATTGAAACTCAATCTCTAATAAAAATTATATCAAACTGTAGCTAAGAAAACAGCGAATCCGATAAAATCATTCACATTTCTTAACAGTGTTGTTTTGATTTTTAAGCGAGTATTTAGTGCAGCGCAAGACAAAAGACGTGAAAAAATTTATTCATCAGCCAACTTTAAAAACACAACAATTCCCCTAACTTGGTCAAAATTTGTCCATTTGAACTCAAATTACACCAACAGGAAGCTGATACCTTGGCGAACAAGTATCGAAAGTAATTGGGTGCATTTGAAATGATTTTCGCAATTTTAGTTGTACATTTTTGAAGCCCAAGGCATGATTTTCTTCATCAAAAATAGCAGTGAAATCAAAGCCGTGCAAAAAATAGCATTTAAAGCAGGATTCACCAACTTTCAAATTAAATTACCGTGGCCAATTTTCGTCCTACACACCCCACGAAAATATCAACATGAAGGTAATAGCATGGCGAACATTTATCGAAAGTATTTGGGTGAAAAAAACGATGTTTTGGGAGGTTAAAAATTAATTTTCGCAAATGCAAAACACACACGTGTTGCTTGAAAATTTCGTGTTTTCCAGCAAAATGCAAACTCGGCTAAAACTGTCCAAAAACAGAGGAAAATCGACAAAACAAAAAAAACAAAGCCAGATAACATTAGTTCTCGTGCTAATAAACAGTTATCGAAAGTTTAAATGCAGAAAATCGGCCCAGAACGACCCGAGAAAATCAAAATTGTCTTGGTGTTTTGATTAGGCCCTCGAGCCGAAAGAAAAACGTGAGTTGAAACAAAACAAAACTCGTACTATTTTCGGCCAAAAACAATTAAATAAAGGAAATACCTTGAATTAATTGTCCACCAATTGTCTCCACAGGTCTTGACAACAATTGACACGTCTTTACAATTGATTTCCGCCACATATTCACGTTTAAACCCCAGCAACTTGCCGCCCGTTCAACTAAAAAAACACGTGCTTCTCCCTGCTCGTTTTGCATCTCATTAACTCGGTCCTCGGAACTTTCTAGAAAGTCGGAACACAAAATGGGCCATAACTCCCGAACGGCTGGGGTTAGAAATTAGCGGATTGCTTTACTTTCATCGGCAGAATGCAGCGATCATTTTGATACCAATTTACACCCTTATTGACCCCCAGGAAAAAAGCCTTTATGATATCAAGCCCCGCTCCTTTGATCCCATTGTTTGGTCGAACGTTGCCATTGTTCGGTCGAACGTCGATTGTTCACCAAACAATAAGTCATTGTTCACAGTCGGCGGGTCACGTGTGATCACATTTTATTATATATAGATACTAGCCGGGGGCGCTCGCGTACGCTCGCTTCCCGGAGCCCCCCAAGCAACAAAAGTTTAATGTGGTTGGCGCACTTCGTGTGCTGCATTCGCTAACGCTCATGCCCTTTGCCACCCCACGTACAGTGGTTTGGCTCGCCCTCGCTCCCCTGTCCATCTATTGTCACGATTGTAGTGTTTAACATGCATGGAAATTAGTTTTAGCGATCAGCCTCGTTTTCATTTGAAAATCCTCGTTTTCATCGGGTAAGCCTCGTACTGATGGTACAGTAGATAAGATGCAACATCAAAGTTTGTTTTGTTTTAGGGACAACAACAATTAGCCTGCTATCAGTTGAATGCATCCATTGACACTTGCCAGTGGTCCTTTGTCAACCTAATATAAACAGTAAAGGACCATCTATAATGAGCATCCAGAATTTACATTAATGTTGACTTACAGAGGTATGATTTTGTTCCCATGATAAGATGACACTGATGCATTGAATTTTGATAAAGCAATAGGTATGAAGTCGGTTACGTGATGAAATCACTACTTGCATTTGTACAATGATGTACATCAGTAGATCTACAAAGTGAAAGAGACTAATTATATTCTATTTAGTATGTTGGTATAATACTATCAAGGTTAATAAGGAATTAGATTGGATAAAATAGCCCTTGTGAGCTGAATATGTTGTTATTGAAAAATTGCTCTTTCATAATTAGCGACTTTGTTTAACTGGAATAACAATTGGGACTTTTTTCACTGTATTGTAACGTAGAATTAAGGATATATTAAAAGCCCTCATAGCCAAAATTAAGTGTGACTCTTGCAACACGGCAAAAGATTTCAACGGCTGGGATTGGTTTTACATTAGTTTCAATCATATAGAACATAAGGATAAGCACGGGACACCGTGGATAACGAATGCAAAAATACTTCAAAATCATCATCAATGGGATGGGAATTGCATGGAGAAAGGGGTTTCATAGGAGTATTGGGCTTGGCTGGTGGTAAGGCAAAGAAGGCAGCCACAAAGTGAAAAGAAGCGACTCCAACGTGTGGCTACAGGATTAAACACTCTTTGTGAAAACATTAAATATAAAAAGCTATGAAACATAAGCGGGAAGAAACTATATGTTAACAATGAGTGAAATACAATTGGCCTAAGCAATTATATGGGAACTTGAATGGGGTGAAACTAAAAATAAAGTCTACTTACTCCTGAGCTGCGGCAAAATGAATGTTTCTCTCAGCTTTACTTTCTCTTATTTCAGCATCAAGTTCCGTTGCGATCCAAGATTTGGGAAATGAATGTTTGGACAGCACAACCGCCAGCATGATAAATTGCTACGTTGATGAAAGACAGCATAAATCAAAATCATGCAACAAATTCTATTGTTATGCAATCTCGCTTTGACGTAATTTTCTGATTGAGCTGGATTGGACTGAACAAAGAACATGCTGGCAATGCGTCCTTCCTTTCATCTTTCTATTCTGTGAGTGGGTCACAGGCGATGGTAAGTAGGTTTTCCAGATCGTATTATATCATTGCGATCTTTCAGGTTACATCTTTAAAATAATCTATAGCGTTTCTGTGAAGGTTTTAATTCATCTTTCTAGCGTATAAGACTTTAGGAAATATAGTATTTGACCACGAATCCCTTGAGAATAGGCCACATTTGAGAAAAACGGATGCTAGAGATAAGATACATTGTTCGCATTGGAAAATGAGATACGATTCTGTGCTACTTACGTTTTATTACACGTATTATTCGTGAATTTTAGGTACTCTCTCTGTGCTACTCTCTTGGTATGGGATTTGTGTGGTGCGATGTCAATGCAGGCAATTTTTGACTGTTCTTCGAGTAAGTATATTGAATTATAGGAGATCATTATGCATCCCAAAGGTCACATCTAGTTCATTTATAAAGACGGGTTTTTGAAATACATTTCTTGCAAATTTTTAGTTTCCACAATATTATTATTATTGATGACTGGTGACTATAGTTTCTAGACAATTTACTAATAGACAGTGATAAGAAAATCTAACAGACAATTTAACAATTTAATGAAACAAACAAATAACATTGAAACAAAACGAACAAAAAACAAACACGAACATATGACTAACAACAACTACTTTTAAAACTGCCCCTTACCAAAGATACAATTTCTGTTGTGGGCACTTCTGCCCACATGCATCTGGTAAGGGCTTCCACTTTCTTTTCGTTTCCTTTTTTTTGTGTGTATTTTTGTTTTTTAAAGTTTTTTTTTTCAAAATTTTTATATTGATTTCCCCAGATGTCCTGTAGAGAAGAACAGATTGTTACAGAAGGAATTAAAAGTAGCAATATGTTATACACACTGATGAGATGGGAATTTTGCATTGCAACTTGCGCTATTTCATCCTTTGTTAAAATATATATTAATATATTAACATATTATTACTCTCTTCATATGGGATGAAGCTTCCATTAATTATTGTATATTATATTTTTTATTGGTATGTTTCACAGATGAGATGGAATTTTGCATTGCAACTTACGCTATTTCTTCCTTCGTTAAATGCCTGCCTTCGGTGGTAACGAAGTGAAACTTGGTGCATTTGTGAATGGCACTGAATTTGAAGGCACATTGCCTTTTTAGGACCGAATATCAGTAAAGTCGATTAGCTAGGATTAATATGAGAACATATATTAAAACCAATGACTCATATAGGACACAATTGTGTTTCCTTTTAAAGCAGTTTGATAATATATGCATGACATTTATATAGATTTATCAATATATGGATTATAGTATTTTTCAATGTTACCTCAGTTTCCTCACCACAATGAACCACTGTGGGTTCCTTCGCCACTTCAGGCTCAACTGCTGCAGGCTCAACTGCTGCAAGCTCATTAAGGATGGCAAGTTCCATTTCACTATCCATGTTTACACTATATATAAATATATTGTCATTGTCAGTCAAGGTGAGTTAATAGGCTATCAGTTGTTTGAATTTGCCTCTACTGTTCTCTTAATGTAACAATAATATATACTTTTAATGTATTAATATGAAACAGTTTTATTTTCTGCAGAAAATCAATAATAATTATCTTTCTTACAATGAAGAGGAAAGACTAAAGGCAGGCAGATAATGCAGAACTGAACACATGAACTTACAGCAGCAGTATTGCGAAATTATCTATTTCAAGTGAACCTGTTAAAGATAAAATTGTTATTGTGATAATATCCACTGCAATGGCAATTGTGACATAAAATATAGCACTTTGAGCTTTTTTAAAGCTGTTTAGTTATGAATAGCCTGTATTTTCATGTGAAAGTGAAAGCAACATTAAAGATACATGTACTTACGTAAATTGCTGTTTTTTCGTGGTGAGTTGAAAAAAATTTTTACGCATGCTAAGTCCTCTATGACGCAAGACAAATTTTAAATTTCGCGCCGCTATTGTTGTTGCTAGGACGCCGAAATTCCCGTGAATATCTGATGATAATAGTATTAGCTCCAGGACATTACGTAGTGTTGCATTGATCGTATTGTGATTGTAGTTTTCAAGAGCAACAAAACTTAGAATTATGCGATAACTATTAGAATTACAATTGCGATGAGAATACACGCTTCTTTTTATAAGGAACCTAGCTGCTGAGGCCTAATTGTTTAAGTTCGTTATTTTGAGACCTCTTTGACCGCTTTGTAGTTCTAAAAGTTGTTTAATTTTAAGTTGGCATTTGGTGGACATAATTAGTACAGATGCAAGAAAAACAATCAAATTCATCGTTTTGCTATGTGAAGAGATAAGAGGTCAACAGATGAAAAAGCTTCATAAAACATAAATTGAAGCAAGTGTCAGTGATATATACAATGAGAATGTTGCCGACTAAAAAACAGAAATACTTTGTCAGGCACTTTCCCACAGTGAATGAATGAGGAGATACCATACACTATGAGGTTCTGGTTGAGAAGATATCTACAACGGGAAACTATCATAATTTATCATGCAAGACTTTAAATATTCAAGTAAGATAACAAAGAGATATTTATGCACATATAGATTATTAAAATGCATTAATAATGTTTGCTTGTGTGGTAAGAGCCATCTTAGCTTGTTTTGTCCAGTGTAATGGAGGATTGTATCAGTGATTGATACAATGTATGCTTGCCAATAAATTTGAAAATCTTGTGTTGTAATGGTTGTGAAATCATTGTCATCTGTGCCTGGCACACTGAGTTTACAACAACACATCTACCTGATAAGGAATATCATTAAGTGACAATGAGGAAGAATTAAGTACCTACAGGATTAGAATACTGTAAGTGATTCGTTAAGAAAACATTTAGTGATAGTCAATGTAGAAATAGTATTCAGCCTTTATTTATTCAGTCTGCTTTTCAATAAGGGTGCATTAATTGATTTATCTATTGATCTGGAACAGAGAGCCCCATACCTTGAATATTATACCTGACTTGGGAAATAATTGAAGAGAACATTTTGAACCATAGATTGAATTTTCCATTGCCTTTAACTAAATGAATCTGTACAAAAAATAGAAAATTAATGAGTGTGGTAGACAAAGAGATATGCAATGCATGTGCAATGAGGAAGGTGGTAAGCAAATAAAGTGGGATTTTTCCCAGGGTTTGAACTTGACTTTCACTGGTTTCCTTCATGTACATCACAACAATTAAACATGTTCAATAAACAGAAAGTAGAAAGCAGGTTCATGTGGGCATATCAATGAGCTTTGCTTGTAAACAAAGAAGGCAGCCACAAAGTAAATAAATTGGTTAGGAACTATATTGACGGAGATAAAAGCCCCAGGAAGATGTTGGTAGAGGCAATGCACATTTCTTCTGAAAACAAAGTACGAAAAAACATTGGAAAATTTCCAGAATTCTGGCCTAACAAACTATATGTAAACCGTGAGTAAAGTAGAAATGGCTAAGCTAAGCAATTTCCATTCAACATATCAAATTCAAAGGGATGAAAATGAAAATATACATTGTTGACCTCTGATTCATAGCAGCCTATTTTCTCCTTTAAGTCAATAAGGGTATACATGTACATGAGCTTTATTTTCTCTCATTTCAGTATGAAATTCGCTTATATATAAATATCCATTGTTTGATTGTCCAAAATGAAATGAACCTGACTTACCTTTGGTGAAAGCAAGGTAGTTGTTTCCTTTGATCCAGGAAGGCTTTATGAGGTATAATTTCATTGAGTTGACAACAAAATCCGACTCGATGCCATTTGTTGGCAGACAGAAACTTTGACCCGACAGGCAACATAGTGCGATGATGAGACATAACATAGATGAAAATCATACATAGACAGCACAAAGGCGTTCGAATGGGAGACAGAAGTCTCGCCTCGTTTCAATGATATTAGGAGAAATGCATCTAATTAAAAACGAAGTCGATAAATTTTGTTATGATATTATGATTGAGATTTACATGGGTCAAATACAGAAATATATGAATAGTGAAACTGTAACGATAGATAAATTACATCCTGCAATCTTCTATTGAAAACGTAAATCGCTACTTTAAAAACCTTATTATTAATGCGGAAGATCTGAAAGATATACAATACAGTACAAAAAACATGTTTTGAAAGGACGTGGATAGATATTTGTATTGTATGCGAAGTACGAATGCGAAGGTTGAGTCATGATATAGTCTACTATTAAAATTGGTGAATGGTCAATATCCATAAAAATTGATACATACAATCCGTAGTTCAGGTTGCAAAATTGATTGGTTAAGCGACGTCTTTAGCAAAATGACAGTACCTCAATTTGGATTCTTCAATAGCACTTCACTCTCAGCAAGCATACATCTCTGCCACGGCGAGAATGTATTCTTTCAATAACCGCGTTCGTTTGTTTGAGGATTACGTTTGTACATAGCAAAAAAAAAGAATAAGATTGCCGTTACATTTAGTTAAAAGCTCGAACACCAGCGTCAAGGAGTAACCTTTGTTCGAGTTTTCCTTGTTGGTGAAAAGTGCAATTGAAATTTGGAAATATATAACAGTAAACACAAAGGGGCCTCTATAGATTTTAGATCAAGTGTTCATGTATTAAAAGGAGAGGGGGGGGGGGATGTTATTGATAGTGCGATGTTTTGCAAAAAGAACTATCCTTAAGGGACAACTTGCAGTTTTCACAGAGTAAGGAAATCCACTTTCCCATAGGCAATATCGGAGAAAATGGCAACGCATAACTCTTAATAACCGGGCGCTACGCAGGATTCAGGACTGTGCCGACTGCTGTGTGTGGTGCAGTCACCCCTGACATGTGGAGGGTGTAATGTCCAGTTGGTCTCCGCAGATCAGTGTTATCTAGAATGAATGCATTCTAGAAAGGTGCCAGTAACGGCTGTACATCACACTTATGTGCGACGTGATCTGCGTTGACACACAATACCCGTACCCTTGAATGTGTGTATGTGCGTTTTGGTAGGCAGCCCTCTGTAGAGCAACTGTGCAGATGGTCGCTCTAGGATGAAGCCTTTACAGGACTTCTTGGAAAACAATGTTCTTTGTTTTCCTGTGTGTTTCCTCTGGGAGGAATACTTTAGCCCGTTAAATGATGTTGCTCTTGACATGGCCACATATAACTGACCATGTGTGAACACGGGCTCAGGTAAGTACAAACCAACATACCTCAGGGATTGCCCCTGTGCCTTGTTGATTGTCAAGCAGTATGCAAGTCTGACTGGAAAACTGTCGGCGTTTCATTTTGAACGGCATTTCCGTGTCCTGAGTGGAGACTGTGATCTTGGGAATCATGACCCGTTGTCCTCTGTGCTCCTTCGTAATGATCTCTGCCGTAATCACGTGACGTCGGAGATGCCGAACTATGAGTCTTGTTCCGTTGCAAAGACCTTTCTTTGGATTGAGATTCTGCAGAAGAATGATCGTTGCACCAACCTAATGCAATGAATATTATTGTGATTAATGACGGCTTTTTTATGGTGCACTACCTTTGCACATAATAATTTAATGTTAATAGGATGAAAATTGTTACTCTTCCTACCTTGAGTTTAAGTCTGTGCAACGGCATTCCATTCGGAGTGAGTTGGTTGAGAAATTCAATGGGGGTAGGCCTCTTCCTCATCTGGATCGTCTGTGACAACACTGTCTGTGCTGTAGTAAGTTCTTTCGGCTGTTTGAAGTCTGTCCAGAATTAAGTCGTTTACTTGATGCTATAAGTCATTCTTTGGAGTCAGACAACAGCGTTCAGACATTGTTACAGGATCCATCATTAGGTGTGAATCTGGTGTGTTCGGCCTGGGAAAAATAAAGTTCAGCATGTCTTCTTTAGACGAAGTGCATATTTGTTGTGGCAGAATTACGTTGTCCAGTGCATCGTGTGCTTCTTGCTTGTTGCCAAGTCTGAGAAGCCATTCTGAGAATTCACGGTATGAATCATCTTGAACGGCTCTCATGTTGGTGTGTAAACGATGCTGCTGAAACTTTGTCCATAGATCAATGATCTGGTGTGATTTTAGAGTCTCTGCTACAATTCTTTCCCTTCCTGCTTTCGTGACGACAGGTAGAACCTGTCTGAAGTCACCACCAAGTAGCATGAACTTGCCACCAAATGGTCTGTCGACATGTGTAATGTTCGAAGCAGTCGGTCGACTGCTTGTAATGCAAGTGCGGGAATCATGGAAGCTTCATCCCATATGAATAGGGTAGTTTCGCGCAATACCTGTGCTCTCCTGCTCTGTCTCTTGACATTACACGTTGATTCAGCTTGAAGTGGTATAGGAATTTGAAAGGTAGAATGTGAAGTTCTACCATTTATGAGCAGTGTTGCAGCAATTCCTGACCACGCCATGCACTTAACTTTATGTCCATTGGCTTGCAGATTGTGAACCAACGTGTTGTAAAGGAAAGTTTTCCCGGTTCCAGCGGCCCGTCAACAAAGTGACAGTTCTGTTCGGATTGCGCGTTGATAGCATCAGTGATTCCCGTGTATATGGCTCGCTGTTCAGGGTTCAATGCGGCCAGCATTCGTTCTCCTTCCTCTCTGGCATTGCCAACATCGATGTCATCTTCCTCTGTAATAATAAGTGAAATATATTGCAATAAATTGGAAAGAAAGCTAGGAGAATCAATGTGCAAAAATACGTAAATGCCCTTGTCTGCACGATCTTAGGATACATTATCATATTCTTACTAAAACAGTACATAGTTCAAAATAACACATATAGTACCTTGTTGAGGAATGACATAGTCGGCTGGAAGTTGAGGAAGGTCGGCATAATTAGTGATCGATTGACCATGTACTTTCAAATTTTCGTCAATGTCATGTAGACATTGATACATGTGTCGGTCTTTCAAAAGCTATGGCCATATCTGGATGATTGACTTGATCACGTCGTACAAAGTCTTCACTCAATGCTTCTTTGAACATGTTGAAGAGTGCTGCGATATCTGAAGGTGTTTGAAAAAGGAGTAATGTTGCAAACAACTGTCTCAGTTGTACTGGCATGTTGAAAATGACTGCCTCCTCCAAACAGCGTATGATTTCAGCATCATCTTCCAACAGACCTAGAGCTAAAGCAGCGTCTTTGAAGGAATTGCATAGGTTTCCTTCTATCGTGCGAAGATCTTCAAACGACGTGGCACCCCGTTTATGGAGAAGCAATAGTCTCAGTGCGAACCTTTGCTCACATGGTCGTGGGTGAACTTGATATATTCTGCCTATGACAGGCAGTGTTCTCCGCTGTCTTGCTTTCCATGTTTTGGTGCGCTCGTTGAAAACATAGTGTTCAGAATCTCGTGATAGAGATATTGGCGTGCAGCCGGGTCTTGTGCATTCAATTCAAACCAAGACGTCAGTGTGGTTTTTTCATTGATGTTTTGTAATTGTTCGACACGGCCATTATCCTGAAAGTATACGGTCTGCTGATCAGGTAGATGAACATGCAGACGTTTGATAGTGTGACTTTTCTCGTGCATGGCAAATTGGAATATTCTATGAGAGCTTCATGAGGTCCAATATACCGGGCGTTGATGTATTGGCGTACTTCATCGTGCTCAATATCTTGAGGTACTTGTTGCTGCTGTCCTTGAAGAATTTCCACGTGTGCCATATCTTGTCCTTTATGAATATATTTGAAAATATATTTCACGGACTTCACAGTGCTACATATTTCCAGATTAATGTGACACTGATACTTGAGTAGAAGATGGCGATTATGTGGCACAACCCATGTATCATCTAGAAGTCGATCTTCCAGATTGACTGGGTGACGACAGCGTCGTCTGTAGAGTGGATAACCATTCGCATTGACTGTGTTTCGGCAGTGCGATCTTTCGGAAATCGTTTCTTGCATTTGTTATTCTCCATGCAACGCATCCGGGGTTTATATCACCGCATGGTCCATGTGTCATGTGCTTCAGTACTAACTTGTGATATCTTGCATCCTGTGGGTCCGGAATTTCAGCTGATATGAGTCGATCTACCTGTAGGTTTGGAGGAAAAATATCACATGTAAGTTCTACACATCAAAATGCACTGTGTTTTTACTAAGCAATACAACTGATGATAATATTTCATACTCAATAATAAATGTATAATTACTCTATCTTTTACTCTATAATAGATTATTGCTATAGATGTTACCTGTTCAGGTGTTCGTGGTCTATCAGCCTCAGAGAGGAACAGAATCATGTGAGCGTGTGGTAGTCCTCTCTTCTGAAATTCGATGACATATACATGTGCAATAGTGTGTCCGAGAATGTGCTTGTGAAGGACATCTTCCAGTAGTTCTTGTAGTTTCTGTTGAAATACTTGTGTGACGATGTCAGGCCGGTCATTCGACTTCTGGTGTGGTAGAATGTTTTCTGAAATCTCCTTCCACTTGGATTGGCCGTCATGGTTAGGAAGATGTCAGGCTTGCCATACTTTCTTACGATGGTCATTGCATCTTGAAAGTTCTGGTACATATTTCGTTGACTGCCTGAAAAAGATGAGGGAAGTATGACAACACGACCGACATCAATGTGAAGGGGTTCGTTGGGATTGTTTGCCCTGGCCATTTGATTTTCGATTTCAGCCCTTCTGTTCAGGTGATCCATCAGGCCTCGATAACTGTCCATGTAATTGCCGTTGATTGTGTAAAATCCAGTTGAGCTTGTTTCTTTCTATTTGGTGTATGCATCCACCAAATATTGTTGAAAGAGAAGTGTTGCCCTGTGGATGGTGGACAGTTGATTTCTGACTTGTATTCGGTACGAATAATATTCGGCGATTGTAAGTTTGGTACGGTGGTTACGATTAGCATTTTGCTGGCCTTGTCCTTCACGTGTAGGTAGACGTTGAAGGTCCACCTGTATCCACGATCACCCTGAAAGAACAACAATGGATAGGTTAGAGGATCCGCAACAGGATCTATGGCATTAATCTTCATAAGATTACCACGCCTTGTTCGAATTTGAAGCTCTCTATCCTCGGGATTAGGAGCACCGCCATTGCGTGTAGAGTAGACTGCTGCAATTTCTCTGGCAGTAGGATTATCATATCTTCGATCTTGTTCTGGGCGACCGGTAATAATCATCTTGAATGTGGGAATAGGCTGATCATTGGCAATGGCTTGCTGCCTTTGCTCTTCCAGTACCTCTCCCATTGTTTTGAAATGTTGAGCAAACCGATTTACTGCCATCAATTCGTTTTGCAGCAGTGCCACCATGTCTAAGTCCAAGTTTTGTTCTCTGGCTGTGTTCTGGCGTTCTTGCAGTGCTTTTGGGTGTCCATAATATATAATTCTGCATATTTTCGGGACCTGTCGGTTTCAGTTACCCCTGGTGAATTCAAATGAACATTGTAAATTGTACTTCGTTATATCGACTGTAATTTTGAATGCAGCAAGTCCCTTGTTGTAAAAGCATCATAAAGCGCCTTGATTTTCGATTTGACAACTCTTAATATCATGGCAAGGATAGTAAAGAGCTAATCCATTGTAGATTGGGTGGGGAAAGGACTTGAGCTTCTGTGAACATCCGTTTCATCACGTGAAGCTATTATATGAAATGTAGCATAATATAAGAGCTAGTAAGAGAGGACGTTATATTTACCTGTCATATGGTATGCGTTTCCATGTATGGTGATGACTGGTGGTCCTGCATTAGCGTGTCTTACAACGTTAGCTGTCCAGGATGCCATCGCCATTAGTGAATTGTATCTACGGAAATTTTTGAGAAAATATTTAGATTCATCAGTAGTTCCAGTGTATAAATGCATCACATTTGCCGGGGGTGGTTGAATGGGATCGAGAGTTATTAATCCTCCCTACAACATTTGTTGTATTGCCTTTTTGTGTTGAGTTCCTCTCGCAAGTACTTCGCTTCACAGTGAATACATGTCTCCGTCATTTTCCCAAGATGATGAGGCATTGGGGAGAATTGAGGAATTTCCAAGAATAGGTTGATTTACTTCCCTTTCTTGGTGTACGATGGTTGGGGACATCATCTTGGTGTTGTGGTGGATTTCGTCATGCATTTCAACTTCTTGTGGTTGTACCGCTATTTGATTCTCTTCATTCTCATTTTCAAGGTTGGTTCGCAATTCCATAGCAGCAGGCAATATTTGTGGATCCTGAAATGCAATGGAATCTAAGATAATATAATTCAATCATGTGTTTTGAAATGCATAAAACTGGAACTTGGTGAAGATATGTCTATTTAGAGAGGAAAAAAATTTTCCTGACATGGTCCTATGAGAATGACTGGTGTATATTAAGCCAATTGTGATGTTAGTCCTGTTTACCTGATTATCATGTGGAATTGGAATGTGTTGTTCCACGTTGATTTCATCAGGTTGTGCTGGCCTTTCAATTTCATTATTTTCATTTCAATATGTGTTTCGGGTTGCATCTGCATTGGCCGTATCTGTTAATAATGAAAATTAAATGGAATTAGTTTATTTTATTATTAGTTAATAGAAATTTTAATGTCAGTTATTAGAAATGTTGATGCCATTACTGTGTGACTATGTAAATTGATATAAATATACATGGGAACTTATAATTATACATGTCTCAAGTAGGGAAATTGCATGAGGGATTTGGGTTATGGAAAATGGAGTTGCCTAACCCTGTAATTAGCTTTTGTTAACAATTTTCTTTTACCTCATTGTCATTTTGAGCTTGATTTTACATTAAGCATCTCCACATCTGCCGTTTGTATGCTGCTGGACCTTCATGATTACGATTCAGAAGGGGTAGTTGCAACTGCATAACCATCTGCGGTACCTGCAGATGGAAAATATTGATAATTGGTTGATATAATAACTGATTTAATTTTGATAGTTTTTAATTACAAAAAGCTGTATAATATATGGTTGATGTGATTGGAAAGGTTTAGCAGAAATTATTGAGTTGTGTACTGAAGTGAAGGGGCCAGTGCTGCAGGATATTGTAAGCCAATGTTATTGGTTTGCGGTACTGCTATAAGTCCATAGTGGGGAAGCATCGCAGGTAGTTGCCATGGCACATACAGTGCTTGCATCTGTGGATAATGAACTGGGAGTGGTTGATATTCTGGGACTGGTTGCTGAGGGTATTCTTGCTGCAACTGGTGAAGATCATTCACTGCTCCCTGTACCGTATTATCGGGTGGTAATCAGCAGGATGAGGCTGTTGGTTATTCTCACGACTTCGGCGATTTGCTTTCCTTACTTGATCGCAGCGCCTTGAGCCGGTGATGCTTTTTCTGGCTTTTTTGGCATTTTGCGAGAGATGATATAAAAAAAAGAAAAAATGTGTTTATATGCAACCCAATTTAAGTGAAAATGTTAATATTTGAAATAAGAGTGATTTTTGTGAGCAAGTGGATGGGTTTTGTTGTTTTTTCGTGAGCTGCAAGATAAAATAAATAATTTAAAGCATAATTGTAAGAAATGTTTGAAATTGCCTTGATCGTGGAATTAAATTATTGGTTATTTAAAGTTCGCAAATAAAAATATTGGAGCACTTTATCTTATGAGCTACATCACTCTTTCTATTGTGTTCTTCAAGAACTAAAAGGAAAACAGTTGCGATAATGTATAAATTGGAAAAGTTAATCATCCATTTGATGTGTTTGTGAAGGCCTAGATTTATTTGCATTATGCAGTTAATTTGCTTTTTATTGATAAGAAATTGTTGTGATTGTTCAGCTAAGTAGTTAAGCTTCAGATTTGGGAGATCAATGTACATTACAGGGTGAGGCATTTAAACATTAACTAAAATGGCTTTGTATAACAACAATTGTCATGACACTCACCAAATATTTTGAGGAATCAACTTTCTTGAAACCCTGTTTTTAGAAAAGAAGAAAGATGATTTGGATGAATTTATTATCTTGTAAAAAGAAAGTTGCCATTAATACTAAGGAATGTTTAACATGTTTAACTTGTATATTATTGTGTTGATTGAAATAAGAATAAAATGTCATGCTGAAGTGAAGGAGTGAAATACTTACTTTATAAAAAACTTCACTTTACTTTACTTGACTTTACAACAAACTGGCTGGATATTAACCCAGAAGCCAGATGACCGAAACGCTAAAAACCAGATGACAGAAACGGTAAAAAAGACAGTGCATTGCGATGCAATGAAAGACAACCTGGCTTTAAAGAAGACGCTGTTGGTGTAAATATGGATTGTTTAGGAAAGGTAAATTTCAACATTCAACTTACCAATAACAAAGTAAAACAATCTTTGTAAGATTTTTTCTCAATATATAGATAATTATTATTTTCTTCTAATTTCTAACAACGTTAGATGTTGAACAAAAATTTTACATTTGCTGTAGCAAGAAAGTAAACACGCAATTGCTATTTTAAATTCGCGCCAATTTGAAAGTTTTGTGGCCTCTATTCGGCGGCGTGCCTCGTTGTTGTTATTATTATGATTATGATGATTCATTCTGTTTTGTCGATCTCTAAGTATAAGAAGAAATAATTTGGTGGACTTTATTATGCAAGATATCTAGAAATAGATCATTTCTCACCATGCCGTTGTGGGGATTTTGATGGTGAAGGTTGTTGAACACAACAACTGGAAAAACATGTTCCACCACGGACACATGGAGAATGAAGTACATTGATTTTATTTTTGGTGATCTGTTATATCTTCAGAAATATTGCTGTTGGTAAAAATACAAATAATAAGAGTAGGCCATGGAAGGTTGACCAAGGTAAGAAGGTTTTATACGTTGTTTGAGTGGGTGAATACATGAGGTGGAAGTATTTAATGATTTGCAGTTACAATAAATGACTTACATTTATAGACTTGAGGCCACATGAAAAGAACTGAGATGAGCCAACATGCTATAAAGTAGATTTCATGATTTCTTGTTGTTTTTCAGGAGCCCAGACATAAAGTGAATGTTTGTCGTCATTCCTTGTGAACATTATTATAGTTAGGTGAGTTCATTTTAAGATTGTTAATTGAAGATCATTTGTTCAAAAAGAAGGACAGTGTCTGTTTTGCAGTGTTTTTTTTTAATGATTTACAAAAGTTAGAAATAGAAGCACTGCATATTAATATTAACATACTTACTATAGATACTATACATAAATATATACATAAATACATACCCTATATACTATGTATAAAAATACTATACATAATATACATACATACCTACATACATAAATACATACATACATACATACATACATACATACATACCCTACATACATACCCTACATACATACCCTACATATATACCCTACATACATACCCTACATACATACCCTACATACATAACCTACATTACATACCCTACAATACATACCCTACCATACATAACCTACAATACATACCCTACAATACATACCCTACAATAGATACCTACAATACGTACCCTACAATACATACCCTACAATACATAGCCTACAATACATAACCTACAATAGATACCCTACAATACATACCCTACAATACAATACCCTACAATACAATACCCTACAATACTATGACTCTTCTAAAACACTGAAGGTGGGAGGTCGAATCTTCCCCCCTGGCAGCGCCCACCCTGCCGCCCCCCTGAAAGCCGTTTCTGAAAGTTGATTGATAACTTCAGTGTGAAGTTTGAAAAAAAATAGTTGCCTTCAAAAATTTAATCAATCCTGGAAAATTGAAACTCAATGTCTAATAAAATATATATCAAACTGTAGGTAAGAAAACAGCGAATCCGATAAAAATGCTGACATTTGTTAGCTGTGTTGTTTGTAATTTTAAGCGAGCATTTGCTGCAGGGAAAGACAAAAACCGTGAAAAATTAAATTCCTCAGCCAACTTTAAAAACACAAAAATTCCCCTAACTTGGTCAAAATTTGTCCATTTTAACTCAAATCACACAAACACGAAGCTAATACCTTGGCGAATATTTATCGAAAGTATTTGGGTGAAAAAAACAAAGCTTTGGCAGCTTAAAATTTAATTTTCGCGAATGCAAAATACACGCGTGTTGCCTGAAAATTTCGTTTTTCCAGCAGAACCCAATCTCGGCTAAAACTGTCCAAAAACAGAGGAAAATCGGCAAAACAAAAAAAACAACCCCAGATAACTTTAGTTCTCGTGTAAATAAACATTTATCGAAAGTTTAAATGGGCGAAATCGGCCCAGAACGACCCAAGAAAATCGGAATTGTCTTCGTGTTTTTGTTAGGCCCTTGAGCCGAAAGAAAAACGTGAGGTTAAACGAAACAAAACTCGTGCTATTTCTACCCAAAAACAATTGAATAAAGGAAATACCTTGAAATAATTGTCCACACATTGTCTGCACAGGTCCTGAGAACAATTGACACGTCTTTACAATTGATTTCCGGCACGTATTCGTGCTTAAACCCGAGCAACTTGCCGCCCTTTCAACCAAAAAAACACGTGCTTCTCCCTGCTCGTTTTGCATCTCATTAACTCCTTCCTCGGAACTTTCTAGAAAGTCGGAACACAAAATGGGCCATAACTCCCGAACCGCTAGGAGTAGAAATTAGCGGAAAGCTTTACTTTCATCAGCACAATGCAGCGATCATTTTCATACCAATTTGCACCCTTATTCGCACCCCAAAAAAAAGCCTTTATGATATCAAGCCCCGCTCCTTTGATCCCATTGTTCGGTCAAAGGTTGCCATTGTTTGGTCGAACGTCGATTGTTCCGGTGACAATGGGCATTGTTTAGAGTCGGCGGGTCACGTGTGATCGTAGAATAGTATATATACTAGCCGGGGGCCCGGTCGCTACGCTCCCTTCCCGGAGCCCCTCAAGTAACAAAAGTTTAATGTGGCTGGCGCGCTTCGCGCGCTGCATTCGCTCCCGCTCATGCCCATACATACATACATACATACATACATACCTACATACATACATACTACATACAAACATACATACATGAGCCGGGTTCGGTCGCTTCGCTCCCTCCCCGGAGCCCCCCAAGCAACAAAAGTTTAATGTGGTTGGCGCGCGTCGCGCGCTGCATTTCGCTCCCGCTCATGCCCATACATACATACATACATACATACATACATACCTACATACATACATACATACCTACACACCTACATAACATACATACATACATACATACATACATACATACATACATACATACATACATACATACATGAGCCGGGTTCGGTCGCTTCGCTCCCTCCCCAGAGCCCATCAAGGAAAAAAGCTTAATCTGGTTGGCGCGCCTCCCGCACTGCATTAGCTGCCGCTCATGCCCATACATACATACATACATATACCCTACAATACATACCCTACAATACATACCCGACAATACATACCCTACAATAAATACCCTACAATACATATCCTACAAACATACCCTACAACACATACCCTACATAACATACCCTACAATAACATACCCCCACGATACATACCCTACAATACATACCCTACAATACATCCCTACAATACATACCCTACAATACATACCTACTACAATACATCCCTACTAAATACCTTACATACATACCCCTACAAACATACCCTACAATACATACCCTACAATACATACCCTACAATAAATACCTACAATACATACCCTACAACATACCTCTACAGCACTACTCTAAACCCTACAACACATACCCTACATAACATACCCTACTAATCAACAACACAATACCTACTACAATAAATACCCTACATAATAC
>RQOL01000127.1:0-25892 GCA_013076295.1 Sanderia malayensis
ACACATACCCGACAATACATACCCTACAATACATACCATACAATACATAACCTACAATACAAACCCTACAATACATACCGTACAATACATACCCTACAATACATACCTTACAATGCATACCCTACAATACATACCCTACAATACATACCTTACAACACATACCCTACATAACATACCCTAAAATACATACCCTACAATACATACCCTACCATAAATACCTTACAATACATACCCTACAATAAATACCCCACATTACATACCCTACAATACAAACCCTACGATACATACCCTATAATACATACTCTACAATGAATACCCTACAATACATACCCTACAATACATACCCTACAATGCATACCCCAAAATACATACCCTACAATACACACCCTTCAATAAATACCTTACAATACATACCCTACTATAAATACCTGACAATACATACCCTACAATAAATACCCTACAATACAAACCCTACAATACATGCCCTATGATACATACCCTACAGAACATACCCGACAATACTTACCCTACAATACATACCATACAATACATAACCTACAATACAAACCCTACAATACATACCGTACAATACATACCCTACAATACATACCTTACAATGCATACCCTACAATACATACCCTACAATACATACCTTACAACACATACCCTACATAACATACCCTAAAATACATACCCTACAATACATACCCTACCATAAATACCTTACAATACATACCCTACAATAAATACCCCACATTACATACCCTACAATACAAACCCTACGATACATACCCTATAATACATACTCTACAATAAATACCCTACAATACATACCCTACAATACATACCCTACAATGCATACCCCAAAATACATACCCTACAATACACACCCTTCAATACATACCTTACAATACATACCCTACTATAAATACCCTACAATAAATACTCTACAATACATACCCTACAATACATACCCTACAATACATACCTTACAATACATACCCTACAATACATACCCTACAATACATACCACAATACTACCCTACAATACATACCCTTACAATACTATTACCCTACAATAAATACCCTACAATACATACCTTACAATAAATACCCTACAATAAATACACTACAATAAATACCCTATAATACATACCCTACAATACATACCTTACAATGCATACCCTACAATACATACCTTACAACACATACCCTACATAACATACCCTAAAATACATACCCTACAATACATACGCTACCATAAATACCATACAATACATACCGAACAATAAATACCCTACATTACATACCCTACAATACAAACCCTACGATACATACCCTATAATACATACTCTACAATAAATACCCTACAATACAAACCCTACAATACATGCCCTACGATACATACCCTACATAACATACCCGACAATACATACCCTACAATACATACCATACAATACATAACCTACAATACAAACCCTACAATACATACCGTACAATACATACCCTACAATACATACCTTACAATGCATACCCTACAATACATACCCTACAATACATACCTTACAACACATACCTTACATAACATACCCTAAAATACATACCCCACAATACATACGCTACCATAAATACCATACAATACATACCCAACAATAAATACCCTACATTACATACCCTACAATACAAACCCTACGATACATACCCTATAATACATACTCTACAATAAATACCCTACAATACAAACCCTACAATACATGCCCTACGATACATACCCTACATAACATACCCGACAATACATACCCTACAATACATACCATACAATACATAACCTACAATACAAACCCTACAATACATACCGTACAATACATACCCTACAATACTTACCTTACAATGCATACCCTACAATACATACCCTACAATACATACCTTACAACACATACCCTACATAACATACCCTAAAATACATACCCCACAATACATACCCTACCATAAATACCTTACAATACATACCCTACAATAAATACCCTACATTACATACCCTACAATACAAACCCTACGATACATACCCTATAATACATACTCTACAATAAATACCCTACAATACATAACCTACAATACATACCCTACAATACATACCCTACTATACATACCATGCAATACATACCCTACAATACATACCCTACAATACATACCCTACAATAAATACCTGACAATACATACCCTACAATAAATACCCTACAATACAAACCCTACAATACATACCCTACAATACATACCCTACAATAAATACCTGACAATACATACTCTACAATAAATACCCTACAATACATAACCTACAATACATACCCTACAATACATACCCTACTATACATACCATGCAATACATACCCTACAATACATACCCTACAATACATACCCTACAATAAATACCTGACAATACATACCCTACAATAAATACCCTACAATACAAACCCTACAATACATGCCCTACGATACATACCCTACAGCACATACCCGACAATACATACCCTACAATACATACCCTACCATAAATACCTTACAATACATACCCTACAATAAATGCCCCACATTACATACCCTACAATACAAACCCTACGATACATACCCTATAATACATACTCTACAATAAATACCCTACAATACATACCCTACAATACATACCCTACAATGCATACCCCAAAATACATACCCTACAATTCACACCCTTCAATACATACCTTACAATACATACCCTACTATAAATACCCTACAATAAATACCCTACAATACATACCCTACATAACATACCCTACTATACATACCCTACAATACATACCCTACAATACATACCCTACAATACATACCCTACAATACCTACCCTACAATACATACCCTACAATACATACCCTACAATATATACCCTACAATAAATACCCTAGAATACATACCTTACAATAAATACCCTACAATAAATACACTACAATAAATACCCTATAATACATACCCTACAATACATACCTTACAATGCATACCCTACAATACATACCTTACAACACATACCCTACATAACATACCCTAAAATGCATACCCTACAATACATACGCTACCATAAATACCATACAATACATACCCAACAATAAATACCCTACATTACATACCCTACAATACAAACCCTACGATACATACCCTATAATACATACTCTACAATAAATACCCTACAATACAAACCCTACAATACATGCCCTACGATACATACCCTACATAACATACCCGACAATACATACCCTACAATACATATCATACAATACATAACCTACAATACAAACCCTACAATACATAACGTACGATACATACCCTATAATACATACTCTACAATAAATACCCTACAATACATACCCTACAATACATACCCTACAATGCATACCCCAAAATACATACCCTACAATACACACCCTTCAATACATACCTTACAATACATACCCTGCAATAAATACCCTACAATAAATACCCTACAATACACACCCTACATAACATACCCTACTATACATACCCTACAATACATACCCTACAATACATACCCTACAATACATACCCTACAATAAATACCATACAATACATACCCTACAATAAATACCCTACAATACATACCCTACAATACAAACCCTACTATAAATACCCTACAATACATACCTTACAATACATACCCTACAATACATACCCTACAATACATACCCTACAATACCTACCCTACAATACATACCCTACAATACATACCCTACAATATATACCCTACAATAAATACCCTACAATACATACCTTACAATAAATACCCTACAATAAATACACTACAATAAATACCCTATAATACATACCCTACAATACATACCTTACAATGCATACCCTACAATACATACCTTACAACACATACCCTACATAACATACCCTAAAATGCATACCCTACAATACATACGCTACCATAAATACCATACAATACATACCCAACAATAAATACCCTACATTACATACCCTACAATACAAACCCTACGATACATACCCTATAATACATACTCTACAATAAATACCCTACAATACAAACCCTACAATACATGCCCTACGATACATACCCTACATAACATACCCGACAATACATACCCTACAATACATATCATACAATACATAACCTACAATACAAACCCTACAATACATAACGTACGATACATACCCTATAATACATACTCTACAATAAATACCCTACAATACATACCCTACAATACATACCCTACAATGCATACCCCAAAATACATACCCTACAATACACACCCTTCAATACATACCTTACAATACATACCCTGCAATAAATACCCTACAATAAATACCCTACAATACACACCCTACATAACATACCCTACTATACATACCCTACAATACATACCCTACAATACATACCCTACAATACATACCCTACAATAAATACCATACAATACATACCCTACAATAAATACCCTACAATACATACCCTACAATACAAACCCTACTATAAATACCCTACAATACATACCTTACAATACATACCCTACAATACATACCCTACAATACATACCCTACAATACCTACCCTACAATACATACCCTACAATACATACCCTACAATATATACCCTACAATAAATACCCTACAATACATACCTTACAATAAATACCCTACAATAAATACACTACAATAAATACCCTATAATACATACCCTACAATACATACCTTACAATGCATACCCTACAATACATACCTTACAACACATACCCTACATAACATACCCTAAAATACATACCCTACAATACATACGCTACCATAAATACCATACAATACATACCCAACAATAAATACCCAACACTACATACCCTACAATACAAACCCTACGAAACATACCCTATAATACATACTCTACAATAAATACCCTACAATACATACCCTACAATAAATACCCTACAAAACATACCCTACAATACAAACCCCACTATGCATACCCTACAATACATACCCTACAATAAATACCATACAATACATACCCTACAATAAATACCCTACAATACATACCCTACAATAATTACCTTACAATACATACCCTACAATAAATACCCTACAATACATACCCTACAATACATACCCTACAATACATACCCTACAATACATACCCTACAATACATACCCTACATAACATACCCTACAATACATACCCTACAATACATACCCTACAATACATACCCTAAAATACATACCCTACAATACATACACTACAATACATACCCTACAATACATACCCTACAATACATACCCTACAATACATACCCTACAATAAATACCCTACAATACATGCCCTACAATACATACCCTACATACATACCCTACAATACATACCCTACAATACATAACCTACAATAAATACCCTACAATAAATACCCTACAATAGATACCCTACATAACATACCCTACTATACATACCCTACAATACATACCCTACAATACATACCCTACAATAAATACCATACAATACATACCCTACAATAAATGCCCTACAATACATACCCTACAATACATACCCTACATACATACCCTACAATACATACCCTACAATACATACCCTACAATACAAACCCTACAATAAACACCCTACAATACATACCCTACAATAAATACCCTACAATAAATACCCTACAATAAATACCCTACAATAAATACCCTACAATATATACCCTACAACACATACCCTACATAACATACCCTACAATAAATACCATACAATACATACCCTACAATAAATACCCTACAATACATACCCTACCATACATACTATACGACGCAACATTTCTAAAGAAAGTAAAGGCGGGAGGTCGGATCTTCCCCCCTGGCAATCGACCGCCCAGCGCCCACCTTGCCGCCCCCCTGAAAGCCGAAGGTTGATAGCTTCAGTGTGAAGTTTGAAAAAAAAAGTTGCCTTCAAAAATTTAATCAATCCTGGAAAATTTAAACTCAATCTCTAATAAAAATTATATCAAACTGTAGCTAGGAAAAAAGCGAATCCGATAAAAATATTCACATTTCTTAACAGTGTTGTTTTGAATTTTAAGCGAGTATTTAGTGCAGCCCAAGACAAAAGCCTTGAAAAAATTTATTCATCAGCCAACTTTAAAAACACAAAAATTCCCCTAACTTGGTCAAACTTTGTCCATTTTAACTCAAATTACACCAACATGAAGCTGATACATTGGCGAATAAGTATCAAAAGTAATTGGGTGCATTTGAAATGCTTTTCCCAATTTTAGTTGTACATTTTTGAAGTCCAAAACATGATTTTGTTGATCAAAAATAGCCCTGAAATCAAACCCGTGAAAAAAATAGCATTTAAAACACGATTCACCAACTTTCAAATTAAGTTAACGTGGCCAAATTTTGTCCTACACACCCCACGAAAATATCAACATGAAGCTAATAGCTTGGCGAACATTTATCGAAAATATTTGGGTGAAAAAAACAAAGTTTTGGCAGGTTAAAAATTAATTTTCGCAAATGCAAAATATCCACAGGTTGCTTGAAAATTTCGTGCTTTTCAGCAAAATCCAAACTCGGCTAGAACTGTCCAAAAACATTAGAAAATCAGGAAAACAAAAAAAACAAAGCCATATAACTTTAGTTCTTGTGTGAATAAACAGTTATCGAAAATTTAAATGGAGAAAACCGGCCCAGAGCGACCCGAGAAAATCAAAATTGTCTTCGTGTTTTGGTTAGGCCCTCGAGCCGAAAGAAAAACGTGAGGTGAAACAAAACAAAACTCGTGCTATTTAAACCAAAAAACAATTGAATAAAGGAAATACCTTGAAATAATTGTCCAACAATTGTCTCCACAGGTCTTGACAACAATTGACACGTCTTTACAATTCTTTTCCGGCACGTATTCACGTTTAAACCCGAGCAACTTGCCGCCCTTTAAACTAAAAAAACACGTGCTTCTCCCTTCTCGTTTTGCATCTCATTAACTCCGTCCGCCGAACTTTCTAGAAAGTCGGAACACAAAATGGGCCATAACTCCCAAACCGCTTGGAGTAGAAATTAGCCACATAGTTTACTTTGATCAGCGCAATGCAGCGATCATTTCTATACCAATTTGCACCCTTATTGACCACCAGAAAAAAAGCCTTTGTGTTTACAACGAAATCCCTTTGATCCCATAGTTTGGTCGAACGTCGATTGTTCAAAACACAATGGCTATTGTTCCGGAGACAATGTTCCATTGTTGAGCGGCTCCTGGTCACGTGTGATCGTAGAATAGTATATATAGACTAGCCGGGGGCACTCGCTACGCTCGCTTCCCGGAGCCCCCGAAGCAACAAAAGTTTAATGTGGTTGGCGCGCTTCGCGCGCTGCATTCGCTCCCGCTCATGCCCATACATACATACATACATACATACATACATACATACATACATACCTACATACATACATACATACATACATACATACATACATACATACATACATACATGAGCCGGGTTCGGTCGCTTCGCTCCCTCCCCGGAGCCCGTCAAGTAGACAAAGCTTAATCTGGTTGGCGCGCTTCGCGCGCTGCATTCGCTACCGCTCATGCCGATACATACATACATACCCTACAATACAAACCCTACAGTACATACCCTACAATACATACCCTACAATACATATCCTACAATACATACCTTACAATACATACCCTACAATACATACCTTACAATACATACCCTACAATACATACCCTACAATACATACCTTACAATACATACCCTACAATACATACCCTACAATACATACCCTACAATACATACCCTACAATACATACCCTACATAACATACCCTACAATACAAACCCTACAATACATACCCTACAATACATACCTTACAATACATACCTTACAATACATACCCTACAATACATACCCTACATAACATACCCAACAATACATACCCTACAATACATACCCTACACTACATACCCTACAATATATACCCTACAATACATACTCTACCATACAAACCCTACAATACATACCCTACAATACATACCCTACAATACATACCTTACAATACATACCCTACAATACAACCATACAATACATACCCTACAATACAAACCCTACAATACATACCCTACAATACATACCCTACAATACATACCCTACAATACATACCCTACAATACATACCCTATAATACATACCTTACAATACATACCCTACAATACATACCCTACAATACATACCCTACAATACATACCTTACAATACATACCCTACAATACATACCCTACAATACATACCCTACAATACACACGACGCCACATTTCTAAAGAACGTAAAGGTGGGAGGTCGAATCTCCCCCCCCCCCGCCATGCGACCGCCCCGCGCCCACGCCGCCCCCCTGAAAGCCGAAGGTTGATAGCTTCAGTGTGAAGTTTGAAAAAAAAAGTTGCCTTCAAAAATTTAATCAATCTTGGAAAATTTAAACTCAATCTGTAATAAAAAATACATCAAACTGTAGCTAAGGAAACAGCGAATCCGATAAATATATTCACATTTCTTAACAGTGTTGTTTTGAATTTTAAGAGAGTATTTAGTGCAGCCCAACACAAAAGCCGTGAAAAAATTTATTCATCAGCCAACTTTGAGAACACAAAAATCCCCTAACTTGGTCAAAATTTGTCCATTTGAACTCAAATTACACCAGCATGAAGCTAATACCTTGGCAAATAAATATCGAAAGTACTTGAGTGCATAGGAAAAGCTTTTGGCAATTTTAGTTGTAAATTTTTGAAGTCCAAGACATGATTTTCTTCATCAAAAATAGCCGTGAAATCAAAACCCTGCAAAAAATAGCAATTGAAACACGACTCACCAACTTTCAAATTCAATTAGCATGACCAATTTTTGTCCTACACACCCCACGAAAATATCAACATGAAGCTAATAGCTTGGCGAACATTTATCGAAAGTATTTGGGTGAAAAAAACAAAGTTTTGGGAGTTTAAAAATTAATTTTTGCAAATGCAAAACCCAGCGTGTTGCGTGAAAATTTCGTGTTTTCCAGCAAAACCCAATCTCGGCTAAAAGTGTCCAAAAACAGAGGAAATCAACAAAACAAAAAAAACAAAGCCATATAACTTTAGTTCTCGTGTAAATAAACAGTTATCGAAAGTTTAAATGGAGAAAATCGGCCCAGAACGACCCAAGAAAATCAAAATTGTCTTCATGTTTTGGTTAGGCCCTCGAGCCGAAAGAAAAACGTGAGGTTAAACAAACAAAACTCGTGCTATTTAAGCCAAAAACAATTGAATAAAGGAAATAGCTTGAAATAATTGTTCACCAATTGTCTCCACAGGTCTTGACAACAATTGACACGTCTTTACAATTGATTTCCGGCACGTATTCACGTTTAAACCCGACCAACTTGCCGCCCGTTCAACTAAAAAAACACGTGCTTCTCCCTGCTCGTTTTGCATCTCATTAACTCCATCCTCGGAACTTTCTACAAAGTCGGAACACAAAATGGGCCATAACTCCCGAACCGTTTGGAGTAGAAATTAGCGGAAAGCTTTACTGTGATCAGCGCAATGCAGCGATCATTTCTATACCCATTTCCACCCTTATTGACCCCAGGAAAAAAGCCTTTTTGATCACAACGAAATTCCTTTGATCCCATTGTTTGGTCGAACGTCGATTGTTCAAAAGACAATGGGCATTGTTCAGCGCCTCCGGGTCACGTGTGATCGTAGAATAGTATATATAGACTAGCCGGGGGCGCTCGCATACGCTCGCTTCCCGGAGCCCGTCAAGTACAAAAAGTTTAATGTGGTTGGCGCACTTCGTGCGCTGCATTCGCTAACGCTCATGCCCTTTGCCACCCCATGTACAGTGGTTTGGCTCGCCCTCGCTCCCCTGTCTATCTATTGTCACGATTGTAGTGTTTAACGTGCATGGAAATTAGTTTTAGCGATCAGCCTCGTTTTCATTAGAAAATCCTCGTTTTCATCAGATAAGCCTCGTGCTGATGGTACAGTAGATAAGATGCAACATCAAAGTTTGTTTTGTTTTAGGGACAACAACAATTAGCCAACTAATAGTTAAGTGCCTCCATGGACACTTGCCTGTGGTCCTTTGTATATAAACAGTAAAGGACCATCTATGATGAGGATCCAGGATTTATATTAATGTTGACTTACAGAGGTATGATTTTGCTTCCGTGATAAGATGACAGTGATGCAGTGAATTTTGATAAAGCAATTGGTATGAAGTCTCCAATACTTGCATTTGTACAATGATGTACATGAGTAGATCTACAAAGTGAAAAAGACAAATTATATTCTATGTAACATGTTGGTTTATTACTATCAAGGGTAATAAAGAATTATATTTGGAAAAGATAGCCGCTGGGAGTTAAATATGTTGTTAGGGAAGATTGCTCTTTCATAATTAGCAATTTTGTTTAGCTGGAATAACAATTGTGACTTTCTTCACTGTATTGTAACGTAGTATTAAGAATATATTAAAAGCCCTGAGAGCAAAAATTAAGTGTGACTGTTGCAACACGGCAAAAGATTTCCACGGCTGGGATTGGTTTTACGTTAGTTTCAATCATATAGAACATAAGGATAAGCACCAGACACCGTGGATAACGAATGTAAAAATACTTCATAATCATCATCAATGGGATGGGAATTGCATGGGGAAAGGAGTTTCATAAGAGTATTGGGCTTGGCTGGTAAGGCAAAGAAGGCAGCCACAAAATGAAAAGAACCGTCAACGAAAATATTTTAACAAAATCAAAGCCACTGAAACATTTAGGTACAGCATTAAACACTCTTTCCCAAATTATTAAATATAAAGAGCCATGAAACATAAGAGCAGTTGTCAATTTTGGCCTCAAGAAACTATATGTTAACAAACAATGAGTGAAATACAATTGGCGTAAGCAATTATATGGGAACTTGAATGGGGTGAAACTAAAAAATTAAGGCTACTTACTCCTGAGCTGCGGCAAAATGAATGTTTCTCTCAGCATTACTTTCTCTTATTTCAGCATTAAGTTCCGTTTCGATCCAAGATTTGGGAAACGAATATTTGGACAGGACAACCACGACCAGCATGATAAGTTGCTACGTTGACGAAACATAGCATAAATCAAAATCATGCAACAAATTCTATTGTTATGCAGCCTCGTTTGGACGTGATTATCTGATTGAGCTTGATTGGCTAACAATTAACCCAACCCAGACCCAACCCATGAAAGAAAAGAAGACTGAACTCAACAAAGAACATGCTGGCATTGCGTCCTTCCTTTCATCTTTTTTGCTCTTGCACTGGGTCACTGGCGATGGTAAGTAGGTTTTGCACATCGTTTTATATCATTGCGATCTTTTAAGTTACATCTTTAAAATGAATCTGTAGGGTTTCTGTGAAGGTTTTGATTCATTTTCCCAGCGTATAAGACTTGAGGAAATATAGTATTTCATAAAATCCCTTGAGAGTAGGCCACATTTAAGAAGAACGGATGCTAGAGTTAAGATACATTGTCTGCATTGGAAAATGAGATAAGATTGTTTGCTTCTTACGTTTTATTACATCTATTATTCGTGAATTTTAGGTAGTGCATAATTTGTGTGGTACGATGTCAAAGAAGGGAATTGTTGACTGCTCTTCTTTTGGTAAGTATTGAAATATAGGAGCCCATGACGCATGCGAAAGGCCATCCAGTTCATTTATAAAGACGGTTTTTTGAAGTACATTTCTTGCGAATTGTTACGGTTTGTGTCACAGGATGTTAAAGAAGAGTTTAAAGGTACTTTTGGTGAAATGCATGGTTTTTCAAAGGTAATAGTCTTGTTATTATTTTCGCAATTTTATTATTATTAATTGGTATGCAAATGTGCCCTTCTACACGTTTTAACAATTAAACAAAACAAACAAATAACAGTGGAAGAATACGAACAAAAGACAAACATTAACACAATTACAGTTACATTTACCTTGTGTCTCTGCCCTAATTAAACATAAAATTTCTTCGGTTGGCACGTCTGCCCACATGCACCTTGTTTTTTTTTCATTTTTTTGTTTATTTTTTTTGTTTTCTTTTTTATTTTTTTTGAATCTGTTTTTGTTAAGAATTTTTATTCTTATTTCCTTAGATGTGCTGTAGGAAAGAATACATTGTTTCAGAAAGAGTTTAAAGTGAGCAATATGTTTTACGAACGGATGAGGTGGGTATTTAGCATTGCAACTTACGCTAATTCATTTTTCGAGAGGTGCCTCCCTTCAAGGCTCACAAAATTGAACTTGGTATTTCTTTTAATTGTGTTAAATTTGTTGCCACATTCTTTCTTCAGTGTGGATAGATCTTTGAAGTTGAAGAGCTACAACCAATAGGATGAATTTAGAAGAGTGACTCAATGTTGTTAAAAGATATGATACAATTGTGTTTGTGTTTGTGCTTGTAAAGCAGTTGGATAACCTTGTATTTACAGCATTTATTACATTTATCAATATAAAGATGAAGGTAATTTCAATTGCACCTCTGTTTCCTCACCACAATGAATGATTGTGGGCTCATTTTGCACATTGTTGGGAATATCAGCCAGAAGTGCATTGTCAAGCTCATTTTTAATGGCAAATTCATTGCCACTATCCATGTTAACACTATAAATAAATATATTGTCATTGTCAGTCAATGAAAGGTGAGTTAATAGGGTATTAGTTGTTTGAATTTGTCTGTAGGGTTCTCTTAATGTAACAATAATATATACCTTTAATGTATTAATATGACACTATTTTTTGCAGAAAATCAATAATAATTATCTTTCTTACAATGAAGGGAAGAGACTAAAGACAGGCACAAAACACAGAAATAAATACATGAACTTACAGTATCAGTAGTAGCAAAAACTATCTATTTGAAGTGAACCTGTAAAGGATAAAATTGTTATTGTGATAATATCCACTGCAATGGCAATTGTGACATAAAATATAGCACTTTGAGCTTTTTTAAAGCTGTTTAGTTATAAATGGCCTGTATTTTTATGTGGAAGTAAAAGCAACATTAAAAATACATGTACTTACGTAAATTGTTGTTTTTCTTGTGGTGAGTTTAAAAAATTTTTTACGCACGCTAAGTCCTCTATGACGCAAGAGAAATTTTAAATTTCGCGCCGCTATTGTTGTTGCTAGGACGCCGAAATTGCCGTGAATATCTGATGATAATAGTATTAGCTCCAGGACATTACGTGGTGTTGCATTGATCGTGTTGTGATTGTAGTTTTCAAGAGCAACAAAACTTGGAATTATGCGATAACTATTAGAATTACAAATTACAATTGCGATGAGAATACACGCTTCTTTTTATAAGGAACCTAGCTGCTGAGGGCCTAATTCTTTAAGTTCGTTATTTTGAGATCTCTTTGACCACTTTGTAGTTCTAAAAGTTGTTTAATTTTAAGTTGGCATTTGGTGGACATAATTAGTACAGATGCAAGAAAAACAATCAAATTCATCGTTTTGCTATGTGAAGAGATAAGAGGTCAACAGATGAAAAAGCTTCATAAAATATAAATGAAGCAAGTGTCAGTGATATATACAATGAGAATGTTGCCGACTAAAAAAACAGAAATACTTTGTCAGGCACTTTCCCACAGTGAATGAATGAGGAGATACCATACACTATGAGGTTCTGGTTGAGAAGATATCTACAACGGGAAACTATCATAATTTATCATGCAAGACTTTAAATATTCAAGTAAGATAACAAAGAGATATTTATGCACATATAGATTATTAAAATGCATTAATAATGTTTGCTTGTCTGGTAAGAGCCATCTTAGCTTGTTTTGTCCAGTGTAATGGAGGATTCTATCAGTGATTGATACAATGTATGCTTGCCAATAAATTTGAAAATCTTGTGGTGTAATGGTTGTGAAATCATTGCCATCTGTGCCTGGCACTGATTGCAATATCATTGCCATCTGAACCATAGGTTGAAATTTCCATTGCCTTTAACTAAATGAATCTGTACAAAAAATTGAAAATTAATGAGTGTGGTAGACAAAAGAGATATGCAATGCATGTGCAATGAGGAAGGTGGTAAGCAAATAAAGTGTGGATTTTTCCCATGGTTTGAACTTGACTTTCACTGGTTTCTTTCATGTACATCACAACAATTAAACATCTTCAATAAACACAAAGTTGAAAGCAGGTTCATGTGGGGATATCAATGAGCTTTTCTTCTAAAACAAAGAAGGCAGCCACAAAGTCAATAAATTGGTTAGGAACTATATTCACGGAAATAAAAGCCCCAGGAAGATGTTGGTAGAGCAATGCACATTTCTTCTGAAAAGAAAGTACTGAAAAACATTGGATAATTTCCAGAATTCTGGCCTAACAAACTATATTTAAACCGTGAGTAAAGTAGAAATGGCCTAAGCTAAGCAATTTCCATTCAACATATCAAACTGAAAGGGATGGAAAGGAAAATATACATTGTTGACCTCTGATTCATAGCAGCCTAGTTTTCTCCTTTAAGTCAATAAGGGTATACATGAGCTTTATTTTCTCTCATTTCAGTATCAAATTGGCTTATAAATCTAAATATCCATTGTTTGATTGTGGAAAATGAAAATGAACCTTATTTACCTTTGGTGAACAGCAAGGTAGTTGTTTCCTTTAAGCCAGGAAGGCTTTATGAGGTATAATTTCATTGAGTTCAGCAACAAAATCCAACTGGATGCCATTTGTTGGCAGACAAAAACTTAGACCCGACAGGCAACAATAGTGCGATGATGAGACATAACATATATGAAAATCATGCATAGACAGTCCAAAGGCGTTTGAAATGAGAGACAGAAGTCTCGCCTCGTTTCAATGATCTTAGCAGAAATGCATCTAATTAAAAACTAAGTCAATAAAATTTGTTATGATATTATTGAATGGAGATTTATATGGGACAAATACACAAATATATGAATATTGAAACTCTAACGATCTATCTCGTGATTATCTACTATTAAAAACATAAATCGCTATTCTAAAAACGTTATCATTAATGGGGAAGATGTGAAAGATATACAATACAGTACAAAGACATGTTTTGAAAGGACGTGGATAGATATTTGTATTGTATGCGAAGTACAAATGCGAAGGGTTCAGTCATGATAAACTCTACTATTCAAATTAGTGAATTGTCAATATCAATAAAAATTGATGCATACAATCTGTAGTTCATGTTGCAAAATTGATTGGTTAAGCGACGTGTTTAGCCAAAGTGACAGTACCTCGATTGCATTATTCAATAGCACATCACTCTCTGCAAGGATACATCTGTGCCATGGCGTGAATGTATTCTTCCAATAACGGCGGTCGTTTGCTTTGAGGATTAGGTTTGTACATAGTAAAAAAAGAATAAGATTGCCGGTTACATTAGTTAAAAGCTCGAACACCAGCGTCAAGGAGTAACCTTTGTTCGAGTTTTCCTTGTTGGTGAAAACTGCAATTGAAATTTGGAATTATATAACAGTAAACATTAAAGGGGCCTCTATAGCTTGTACACTAAGTTTTAAGGTATTAAAAGGAGAGGGGGGGATGTTGTTGATAATGCGGTGTTTTCCAAAAAGCAACTATCCTTAAGAGACAATTTGCAGTTTTCACAGAGTAAGGAAATCCACTTTCCCATAGGCAATATCAGAGAAAATGGCAACGCATAACTCTTAATAATCGGGCGCTACGCAGGATTCAGGACTGTGCCGACTGCTGTGTGTGGTGCAGTCACCCCTGGACATGTGGATGGTGTAATGTCCAATTGGTCTCCGCAGATCAGTGTTATCTGGAATGAATTCATTCTAGAAGGGTGCCGGTAACGGCTGTACATCACACGAATGTGCGACGTGATCTGCGTTGACACACAATACCCGTACCCTTGAATGTGTGTATGTGCGTTTTGGTAGGCAGCCCTCTGTAGAGCAACTGTGCAGATGGTCGCTCTAGGATGAAGCCTTTACAGGACTTCTTGCAAAACAATGTTCTTTGTTTTCCTGCGTGTTTCCTCTGGGAGGAATACTTTGAGCCCGTTAAATGATGTTGCTCTTGACATGGCCACATATAACTGACCATGTGTGAACATGGGCTCAGGTAAGTACAAACCAACATACCTCAGGGATTGCCCCTGTGCCTTGTTGATTGTCAAGCAGTATGCAAGTCTGACTGGAAACTGTCGGCGTTTCATTTTGAACGGCATTTCCGTGTCCTGAGTGGAGACTGTGATCTTGGGAATCATGACCCGTTGTCCTCTGTGCTCCTTGGTAATGAATTATGAGTCTTGTTCCGTTGCAAAGACCTTTCTTTGGATTGAGATTCCGCAGAAGAATGATCGTTGCACCAACCTAATGCAATGAATATTATTGTGATTAATGACGGCTTTTTTGTGGTGCACCACTTTTGCACATAATAATTGAATGCTAATAGGATGAAATATTGTAATCTTCCTACCTTGAGTTTAAGTCCGTGCAATGGCATTCCATTGGGAGTGAGTTGGTTGAGAAATTCAATGGGGTAGGCCTCTTCCTCATCTGGATCGTCTGTGACAACACTGTCTGTGCTGTAATAAGTTCTTTCGGGTGTTTGAAGTCTGTCCAGAATTAAGTCGTTCACTTGATGTGATAAGTCATTCTTCGGAGTCAGACAACAGCGTTCAGACATTGTTACAGGATCCATCATTAGGTGTGAATCTGGTGTGTTCGGCCTGGGAAAAATGAAGTTCAGCATGTCTTCTTTAGACGAAGTGCATATCTGTTGTGGCAGAATTACGCTGTCCAGTGCATCGTGTGCTTCTTGCCTGTTGCCAAGTCTGAGAAGCCATTCTGAGAATTCACGGTATGAATCATCTTGAACGGCTCTCATGTTGGTGTGTAAACGATGCTGCTGAAACTTTGTCCATAGATCAATGATCTGGTGTGATTTTAGAGTCTCTGCTACAATTCTTTCCCTTCCTGCTTTCGTGACGACAGGTAGAACTTGTCTGAAGTCACCACCAAGTAGCATGAACTTGCCACCAAATGGTCTGTCGACATATGTAATGTCTCGAAGCAGTCGGTCGACTGCTTGTAATGCAAGTGCGGGAATCATGGAAGCTTCATCCCATATGAAGAGAGTAGTTTTGCGCAATACCTGTGCTCTCCTGCTCTGTCTCTTGACATTACACGTTGATTCAGCTTTAAGTGGTATAGGAATTTGAAAGGTAGAATGTGACGTTCTACCATTTATGAGCAGCGTTGTAGCAATTCCTGACCACGCCATGCACTGAACTTTATGTCCATTGGCTTGCAGATTGTGAACCAACGTGTTGTAAAGGAAAGTTTTCCCTGTTCCAACCGGCCCGTCAACGAAGTGACAGTTCTGTTCGGATTGCGCGTTGATAGCATCAGTGATCCCCGGTCTTCAAAAGCTATGGCCATATCTGGATGATTGAGTTGATCACGTCGTACAAAATCTTCACTCAATGCTTCTTTGAACATGTTGAAGAGTGCTGCGATATCTGAAGGTGTTTGAAAAAGGAGTAATGTTGCAAACAACTGTCTCAGTTGTATTGGCATGTTGAAAATGACTGCTTCTTCCAAACAGCGTATTATTTCAGCATCATCCTCCAACAGACCTAGAGCTAAAGCAGCGTCTTTGAAGGAATTGCATAGGTTTCCTTCTATCGTGCGAAGATCTTCAAACGACGTGGCACCTCGTTTATGGAGAAGCAATAGTCTTAGTGCGAATCTTTGCTCACATGGTCGTGGGTGAACTTGATATATTCTGCCTAAACAGGCATTGTTCTCCGCTGTCTTGCTTTCCATGTTTTGGTGCGCTCATTGACAACATAGTGTTCAGGAATTTCGTGATAGAGATATTGGCGTGCAGCCGGGTCTTGTGCATTCAATTCAAACCAAGACGTCAATGTGGTTTTTTCATTGATGTTTTGTAATTGTTCGACCCTTCCATTATCCTGAAAGTATACGGTCTGCTGATCAGGTAGATGAACATGCAGACGTTTGATAGTGTGACTTTTCTCGTGCATGGAAAATTGGAATATTCTGTGAACAGCTTCGTGTGGTCCAATATACCGAGCGTTGATGTATTGGCGTACTTCATCGTGCTCAATATCTTGAGGTACTTGCTGCTGCTGTCCTTCGAGAATTTCCACGTGTGCCATGTCTTGTCCTTTATGAATATATTTGAAAATATATTTCACGGATTCACAGTGCTACATATTTCGAGATTAATGTGACACTGATATTTGAGTAGAAGATGGCGATTATGTGGCACAACCCATGTATCATCTAGAAATCGATCTTCCAGATTGACTGGGTGACGACAGCGTCGTCTGTAGAGGGGATAACCATTCGCATTGACTTGTGTTTCGGCAGTGCGATCTTTCGGAAATCGTTTCTTGCATTTGTTATTCTCCATGCAAACACATCCGGGGTTTATATCACCGCATGGTCCATGTGTCATGTGCTTCAGTACTAACCTGTGATATCTTGCATCCTGTGGGTCCGGAATTTCAGCTGATATGAGTCGATCTACCTGTAGGTTTCGAGAAAAAATATCACATGCAAGCTCTACACATCAAAATGCATTGTGTTTTTACTAAGAAATACAACTGATGATTATATAGCGTACTCTATATATAAATTATTGTTGTAGATGTTACCTCTTCTGGTGTTCGCGGTCTATCAGCCTCAGACAGGAACAGAATCATGTGAGCGAGTGGTAGTCATCTCTTCTGAAATTCGATGACATATACATGTGCAATAGTGTGTCCCAGAATGTGCTTGTGAAGGATATCTTCCAGTAGTTCTTGTAGTTTGAGTCCAAATATTCGTGTGACGATGTCAGGTCGGTCATTCGCCTTCTGGTGTGGTAGAATGTTCTCTGAAATCTCCTTCCATCTGGGATTGGCCGTCATGGTTAGGAAGATGTCAGGCTTGCCATACTTTCTGACGATAGTCATTGCATCTTGAAAGTTCTGGTACATATTTCGTTGACTGCCTGAAAAAGATGAGGGAAGTATGACAACACGACCAACATCAATATGAAGGGGTTCGTTGGGATTGTTTGCCCTGGCCATTTGATTTTCGATTTCAGCCCTTCTGTTCAGGTGATCCATCAGGCCTCGATAACTGTCAGCACGTAATTGCCGTTGATTGTGCAAAATCCAGTTGAGCTTGTTTCCTTCTATTTTGGTGTATGCGTCCACTAAATATTGTTGAAAGAGAAGTGTTGCCCTGTGGATGGTAGACAGTTGATTTCTGACTTGTATTCGGTACGAATAATATTCGGCGATTGTGAGTCTAATACGGTGGTTACGATTAGCATTTTGCTGGCCTTGTCCTTCACGTGTAGGTAGACGTTGAGGGTCCAAGCTGTATCCACGATCACCCTGAAAGAACAACAATGGATAGGTTAGAGGATCCACAAGAGGAGCTAAGGCATTAATCTTCATAAGATTACCACGCCTTGTTCGAGCTTGAAGCTCTCTATTCTCGGGATTAGGAGCACCGCCATTGCGTGTAGTGTAGACTGCTGCAATTTCTCTGGCAGTGGATTATCATATCTTCGATCTTGTTCTGGGCGACCGGTAATAATCATCTTGAACGTGGGAATAGGCTGATCATTGGCAATGGCTTGCTGCCTTTGCTCTTCCAGTACTTCTCCCATTGTTTTAAAATGTTGAGCAAACCGATTTACTGCCATCAATTCGTTTTGCAGCAGTGCTACCATGTCTAAGTCCAAGTTTTGTTCTCTGGCTGTGTTCTGACGTTCTTGCAGTGCTTGTTGGGTGTCCATAATGTATAATTCTGCATATTTTCGGGACCTGTCGGTTTCAGTTACCCCTGTTGAATGCAAGGAAACATTATAAATTGTACTTCGTTATATCAACTGTAATTTTCAATGCAGCAAGTGCTTTATTATGTAAGCATCATAAAGCGCCTTGATTTTCGATTGGACAATTCTTCATATTCAGGCAAGCATACAGAGCTTATGCATTGCATGTTGGGTCGGAAAAGAATTGAGTGTTCTGTCAACATCCGTTTCATTAAGTGAAGGTATTATATGGAAATATAGCATATTATAAGAGACGTTATGTTTACCTGTCATATGGTATGCGTTTCCATGTATGGTGATGACTGGTGGTCCTGCATTAGCGTGTCTTACAACGTTAGCTGTCCAGGATGCCATCGCCATTAGTGAATTGTATCTACGGAAATTTTTGAGAAAATATTTAGACTCATCAGTAGTTCCAGTGTACAAATGCATCACATTTAATGCATCACAAATGCATTAAATTATTGGTTATTTAAAGTTTGGAAATAAAAATATTTGAGCACTTTCTCTTATGACCTACATCACTCTTTCTATTGTGTTCTTTAACAACTAAAAGGAAAGCAGTTTTGATAATGTATAAATTGGAAAAGTTAATTATCCTTTTCATTTTTGGAAAGAAAAATCTATAAATCACATTTGATGTGTTTGTATTACAAGGCTAGATTTTATACAGTAAATTTGCTTTCTATTGATAATAAATTGTTGCAATTGTTAATACCACTTTAAATATAGTAGCTAAGCTTCAGATTTGGGATATGAATGTACATTACAGGGTGAGGCATTTAAACATTAATTAAAATAGGCTTTGTATAGGAACAATTCTTGTCACACTCACCCAATATTCTGAGGAATGAACTTGTTTGAAAACCTGTTTTCACAAAAGAAGAAAGATGTTTTGGATGAATTGATTATCTTGTAAACAGAAAGTTGCCATTGATACTAACGAATGTTTAACATTGTCAACTTGTATATTATTATGTTGATTGAGTTGAGTGAAGAAATGAGAATAAAATGTTATGCTGAAGTGAAGGAGTGAAATACTTACTTTATAAAACAACTTTACTTTACTTTACTTTGTTAATAACAAAACTGGCTGGACATTAACCCAGAAGCCAGATGACAGAAACGCTAAAAAACCACATGACAGAAACGCTAAAAAAGGCAGTGCATTGCGATGCAATGAAAGACAACGTTGCTTTAAAGAAGACGCTGTCCGTGTAAATAAGGATTGTTTAGAAAAAGTAAATTTCAACATTCAACTCACCAATAACAAAGTAAAACAATCTTTCTAACAATGTTTTCTCAATATATAGATATTATTATTATTTTCTGGCAATTTCTAACAACGTTAGATATTGAACAAAAATGTTACATTTGCTGTAGGAAGAAAGTAAACACGCAATTGCTATTTTAAATTCGCGCCAATTTAAAAGTTTTGTGGCCTCTAATCGGCGGGGAGCCTCGTTGTTGTTATTCTTATTCTCATGATGATCCATTCCATTGATTCGAATCGACAGAAAGGCAGTTGAACACCACAACAGCAAGAGCATGTACTTGGCACCGAAGAGAAAAAGGGCCTTGGTCTTCGTTGATGATGGGGAGAAGTGTGGTTGTGGAGGGGAACCTCTAACTATAAGAAATAATAATTTGGTAGACTTTATTATCCATGATATCTAGAAATACATCATTTCTTGGACACATGGAGAATGAAGTACATTGATTTTTGGTTATCTGTTATATCTTCAGAAATATTGCCGCTGGTAAAAATACCAATAATAAGAGTAGGCCATGGAAGTTTGACAAAAGGTAAGAAGGTTTAATACGTTTTTTGACTGAGTGAATACATGAGGTGGAGGTAATTAATTAATGATTTGCAGTTACAAGAAATTACTTACATTTACAAACTTCCAGGCCACATGAAAAGAACCAAGATGAGCCGACATGCTAAAAAGTATATTACATAATTTCTTCTTGTTTTTCAGGTGCCCAGACATAAAGTGAATGTTTGTGGTCATTCCTTGTGAACATTATTATAGTCAGGTGAGTTGATTTTAAGATTGTTAATTGAAGATCATTTGTTCAAAAAGAAGGACAGTGTCTGTTTTGCAGTGATCTTTTTTGAAGATTTACAAAAGTTAGAAATTAGAAGCATTACATATTAACATTAACATACTATAGATACTATTTATAAATATATACCTCAATACATACCCTATATACTATATATAAATACTATACATAATATACATACCCTACATACATACCCTACATACATACATACATACATACCCTACATACATACCCTACATACATACATACATACATACCCTACATACATACCCTACATACATACATACATACATACATACATACATACATACATGAGCCGGGTTCTAAAAAAACACGTGCTTCTCCCTGCTCGTTTTGCATCTCATTAACTCCCTCCTGGGAACTTTCTAGAAAGTCGGAACACAAAATGGGCCATAACTCCCGAACCGTTTGGAGTAGAAATTAGCCACATACTTTACTTTCATCAGCGCAATACAGCGATCATTTTGACATCAATTTGCACCCTTATTGACCCCCAGAAAAAAAGCCTTTATGATATCAAGGAAATTCCTTTGATCCCATTGTTTTTTAGAACGTCGATTGTTCAAAAGACAATGGGCATTGTTCACAGTCGGCGGGTCACGTGTGACCGTAGAATAGCATATATAGACTAGCCGGGGGCGCTCGCTACGCTCGCTTCCCGGAGTCCCTCAAGCAAAAAAAGTTTACTGTGGTTGGCGCACTTCGTGCGCTGCATTCGCTGACGCTCATGCCCTTTCCCACCCCACGTACAGTGGCTGGCTCACCCTCGCTCCCCTGTCTATCTATTGTCGCAATTGTAGTGTTTAACATGCATGGAAATAAGTTTTAGCGGTCAGCCTCGTTTTCATTTGAAAATCGTCGTTTTCATCAGGTAAGCCTCGTACTGATTGTACAGTAAATAAGATGCAAGATCAAAGTTTGTTTTGTTTTAGGGGGAACAACAGTTAGTCTGCTATTAGTTGAGTGCATGCATTGACACTTGGCTGTGGTAGGTTGTCAACCTAATACAAACAGTAAAGGATGATCTATGATGAGCATCCAGAATTTAAATTAATGTTGACTTACAGAGGTATGGTTTTGTTTCCATGATAAGGTGATACTAATGCACTGGATTTTGACAAATCAATAGGTATGAAGTCTCCAATACTTGCATTTGTATAATGATGTGCATCAGTAGATCTACAAAGTGAAAGAGACAAATTATATTCTGTTTAGAATGTTGGTATAATACGATCAAGGTTAATAAGGAATTAGATTTGGATAAAATAGCCCTTGTGAGCTGAATATGTTGTTATTGAAAAATTGCTCTTTCATAATTAGCGACTTTGTTTAACTGGAATAACAATTGGGACTTTATTCACTGTATTGTAACGTAGAATTAAGAATATATTAAAAGGCCTCATAGCCAAAATTAAGTGTGACTCTTGCAACACGGCAAAAGATTTCAACGGCTGGGATTGGTTTTACATTAGTTTCAATCATATAGAACATAAGGATAAGCACGGGACACCGTGGATAACGAATGCAAAAATACTTCATAATCATCATCAATGGGATGGGAATTGCATGGAGAAAGGAGTTTCATAGGAGTATTGGGCTTGGCTGGTGGTAAGGCAAAGAAGGCAGCCACAAAGTGAAAAGAAGCGACTGCAACATGTGGCTACAGGATTAAACACTCTTTGTGAAAACATTAATTAAATATAAAAAGCTATGAAACATAAGCGGAGTTGTCAATTTTGGCCTCAAGAAACTATATTTTATCAATGAGTGAAATACAATTGGCCTAAGCAATTATATGGGAACTTGAATAGGGTCAAACTAAAAATAAACACTACTTACTCCTGAGCTGCGGCAAAATGAATGTTTCTCTCAGCTTTACTTTCTCTTATTTCAGCATCAAGTTCCGTTGCAATCCACAATTTGGGAAACGAATATTCGGAGAGCACAACCATCGGCATGATAAAATGCTACGTTGTCGAAACATAGCATAAATCAAAATCACACAACATATTCTATTGTTATGCAGCCTCGTTTTGACATAATTTTCTGATTGAGCTGGATTGGCTAACAATCAACCCAGCCCAAACCCAGCCCATGAAAAGAGAACTGAACTGAACAAAGAACATGCTGGCATTGCATTGCATCCTTCCTTTCTTCTTTTCTGCTCGTTCACTGGGGCACTGGCGAAGGTAAGTAGGTTTTCCACATCGTTTTATATCATTGTGATCATTGAAGTTACATCTTTAAAATAAATCTGTAGCGTTTCTGTGAAGGTTTTCATTCATTTTCGCAGCGTATAAGGCTTGAGGAAATATAGTATTTTATAAAATCCCTTGAGAGTAGGCCACATTTAAGAAAAACGGATGATAGAGTTAAGATACATTGTCTGCATTGGAAAATGAGATAAGATTCTGTGCTGCTTACGTTATAGTACATGTATTATTCTTGAATTTTAGGTAGTGCATAATTTGTGTGATGTGATGTCAATGAAGATAACTGTTGACTGGGTAAGTAAGTATTGAAATATGGGAGCCGATGACACATGCGAAAGGCCATCTAGTTCATTTATAAAGACGCGTTTTTGAAATACATTTCTTGCAAATTTTTAGGGCTTGTGTCACAGGATGTGAAAGGTACTGTTGGTGATGAATATTTCTTGGCGAAATATATATGTTGGGGAAATGCATGATTTTTCAAAGGTAGTCTTATGGTTATTTTTGCAATGTTATTATTATTAATTATTATTTTAATCTACCGTTGTAATACATCGTAATAACTGTAGAACGAAACAAACAAATAACAGTGAAACAAAACGAAGAAAACAGAAACACGAACATGATATCACGAAGAACAACTACAACTACAACTGTCCCTGTCTGCCCCTTACCAATGATAAAATTTCTGTTGTGGGCACTTCTGCCCACATGCATCTGGTAAGGGCTTCCACTTTCTTTTCATTTCTTTTTTTTTGTGTGTTTTTTTGTTTTTTAAAGTTTTTTTTTTTCAAAATTTTTATTTTGATTTCCTCAGATGTCCTGTAGAGAAGAACATATTGTTACAGAAGGAATTAGAAGTAAGCAATATGTTGTACACACTCATGAGATGGGAATTTTGCACTGCCACTTACGCTATTTTATCCTTTGTTAAATATATATTAATATATTAACATATTATTACTCCCTTCATATGGGATGAAGCTTCCATTAATTATTGTATATTATGTTTTTTATTGGTATGTTTCACAGATGAGATGGGAATTCTGCATTGGAACTTACGCTATTTCTTCCTTCGTTAAATGCCTGCCTTCGGTGCTAACGAAGTGAAACTTGGTGCCTTTAGGAATGGCACTGAATTTGAAGGCACATTGCCTTTTTAGTGAGCCAATATTAGTAAAGTCGATTAGCTAGGATTAATATGAGAACAATATATTAAAAACAGTGACTCACATAGGATACAATTGTGTTTCCTTGTAAAGCAGTTTGATAATATATGCATGACATTGATATAGATTTATCAATATATGGATGATAGTATTTTTCAATGTTACCTCAGTTTCCTCACCACAAGAAACCACTGTGGGTTCCTTCGCCACTTCAGGCTCAATTGCTGCAGGCTCATTTGCTGCAGGCTCGACTGCTGCAAGCTCATCAAGGATGGCAAGTTCCATTTCACTATCCATGTTTACACTATATATAAATATATTGTCATTGTCAGTGAAAGGTGAGTTGATAGGCTATCAGTTGTTTGAATTTGCCTCTACTGTTCTCTTAATGTAACAATAATATATCTATACTTTAATGTATTAATATGAAACAGTTCTATTTTCTGCAGAAAATCAATGATAATTATCTTTCTTACAATGAAGGGGAGAGACTA
>RQOL01000128.1:0-25825 GCA_013076295.1 Sanderia malayensis
TGTTCATGATTCCTATAATTGATATGAAGCTTTTCGCACAAATATATCATAAAAACATTTATTCATTATTACAAAATCATTTAGTTTTTTCCTGGGTTGATCCTGCTATTTAACAAGCTCAAGAAAACCATCACCCTGTTTTTCAAATTTTATTCTTTTTATAAGAATACAATCTGAAACAATACGTAGCTTATATGCAAATTTTTACTGTATTTATGTTCGTTTAAATGTACTAGAAGTTACATTATTTTTCTCATTCATTGATGTGAGTGATTATTATGAGAGATGGCTATTTATATGTTATGTTATCATGCCTTGTATTATTGGATATATCCAATACTTCTGGCATCTTGTTGTTTGTGAGGTTTTGGTCACCTGCAGATTAAAATTATCTGGCAGATGTTGCAGTTTAGTTCATTTTATAACCACCATTTGAAAATACTTAGGCCGATCTGTAGAAAATCTCATGAATACATAGAGATATGACACCAGAAAAGAAAGAGCCCTAGCACTAAATATCTGGGTTGTTTTCTCGAGCCTGTTCCATCATCATCATCATCATCATCATCACCATCATCATCAAGTATTCAAGAGTAGTTAGACTGAAGCAATCTTCCTTGATGTGAGCCTGCAGTTCTTTCTTTGGCTCTATTATGTACGTTCACTTGATACGCCTTTGGATACGCCTTTCATCATCCATGCAAATCTGTTTTTTATTTCTTGTTTATATTTATCAATTTGCTTCAAATTCTTGTACAATGTTAATAATTCGCCAGTGTAAAGTCTAAAGTGAACACTATCAATTTCAGATATGTCAGTTGTGACAACAGCTTACTCAAGTATTATTGCACACAACGATCAGAACCAAACAAAAATTGATGTAGGTAGCATTTCTGTTAGTCTCACATGCTATTTCCTATGTCATACACACTAGAGAGACTTCTATTTAATATCAGTGCATGCAGCTTCATTGCCTTCTTCTTTTCTCAGGCATTGAACAAGCGATGAGATACCTGTAGGAAAAGAGAGACAGTAATACATCATTGTGTACAATGTTGTATTACTCTTGAAAGCAACCAAAGAAGTCAACTAAGGAAATTAATTTGTGAGTAAGTCAGATTTTAGTCTCTGATGGATGACAACTCACATCTTGCTGGCAGGAAACAATACACAGAAAAGTATCTACCTCTTGATGAAAGTGGCTCCTGACCATTTTCCTTTATTGTCAATTTATTCTCTTGGATTGCTTTCTGTCACTGAGGATAGTCATTTTGAGAACAGTGCAATACATTAATCTAGAACAGGAAAATACATTGATTTTGAATTGTTGCCAGTTAGTTATTATGAAATAAAACTCATGTATCCTTGCCTGGAACATTGCATCAACTGTGAGTTCCACTAGTGGATAGACTTTCAACCATCTCATCAAATTCAAATTGTGGAACACAAGCAAATACGGCATGTGTTAAGAATAAAATATCAAATGCCAATGAATAGTCTCTATGAAGCAAGTTTTTATTACAATTCCCAATGGTAAATGTTACAATGTGTCTAACAAACGAGTGAAGCATGAATTTTATGGACAATTTCATTTGCTAACAGAAATAAAATTGACAGAAAATTATGATTACTGGCTCATGGCACTCAATTCAGTTTATGAATTCAATTTCTAGGAACAATGTATTATTTAAGGGATCACATATTGTCCAATAATAATAATGAAGTCACTGCGTTGTTTGAAGACATTACTTCTCAGTTTAAACACATCACAATCAAAGCAGTTCATAGGGTTTTCGAAATTTTGCTTGGCCCCCCCTGAATGCAAGAATCTTAGGGGGCCCGGGCACAGTGGTAAATGCCGCCCTGAACAAGCGTTTTTCTTGTAGCTTTACACACAACATAATTCATCATAAAATTTTGGGTGCTGAATGGAAATCGCATTTCACCAATCAAATTTCGCTTTGTTGTAATTCAATTCAACACTTCCACTGAAAGCATGGTGGCAAGCATGCATGCAGTGCTTCCACTTTTAAGGAAATTTCCTTAAACTGAGGAAATTTGGCCCGTTTAAGGAAATTTTTAAGGAAATATATATTTTAGGGAAATTTTGAGGAAATCTTGAATTTTATCATGTTATTATGATATTTCTTGATTTCACGTTGTTTTGGTTGTTGGAAGGGTGCTATTGACTTTATTTGACACCATGCGTCATTGTCGTAATCCTTTATTTACTTCCCTTGTTACTTGCTACACATCTTCGTGTTATTTATATTGTTAGGAATTTAATGACCGGCTCTCTTTGTTCAGGAAATCACTTCCGGAAAATCCATCAAAAGGGGCGCTATTGTGTCCCCAGGGACTTTTAAGGAAATCTGAGGAAATTTTGAGAAAATTCAGCCTCGTTTGAGGAAAACCTTGTTTTCACTTGTGGAAGCACTGCATGCATGTTGTACACAGGTCCAATATTGGCGCAAAATAAAATAACAATGGTTGGTGTGTTTCTAGTTTGCAAATTACATTAATTCTGATGATAACTCAATAAATCTTGGATAACTAGCAGATTGACATTGCTATTTCTAACATGGCGAAGAGGAGAATAGCGCTGCCACGAGGATTTCATTTGATGCACGACTGAAGTGTGTAGATTCAGGTGGGTGTTTCACTGTTTTTCAATGCTTTCTTTTGAGGGCAGAACAATTGCACATTTTTTAAAGCGATTGATTTTGATTGAACCCGATTCAGAGAGCAGATTTGCAGCTTGAAAAGGTTATTGACATTGCTTCATTTATGGGTTATGGGGAACATCACCCATTGCACCACTCTGTATGTATTGCTATAAATATGTATTGCTCTAACAATTTGATAAACTTGTGTTCAATAGCTTGGGACACTTCTACAATAACAAGGTTATTGTCAGGCGATTGACAAGTTAGTTGAATGTTGTTCACATGGTATAATTTAATAGATTTAAATAAAGACTATTTACAGGTCACTGATTTTTGCAAATAGAATCTGGATCCGTTTTAGCAAGAACTTGCTATGAAGTTGTTACCTGATATTTCACATATATTCAGATGCTGCCTCTTGAAAACTTGTTATTTTCCTCTTCTCAAGTCAAGTTCCCCAAGCTTTTGATTAAATGTTTAATTTCTTCTTGTGTTTCAGGCATGCTTGGTTTGCAATTGAGAAACTTGTCTGTGTGAAGATCTATTTGTTGGGAAGATGAACCTGGGTAAGTCTTGACAATTTAAAGTCTTATTTGTATTGGCAGCACACAACAGTAGGAGAGAGGCTTCAGATTATATTTCAACTAGTTAGAGATGATAGAGGATAGTAACACAATGTTGAGTTGAGTGCAAGATATTTTTTAGTTGAACTTTGAAGTATTTTCCAGCTGAAAAAAAACTAGGATGCTTTCTTCTTACTTTATGTGACTAAAAGTAGCTATGGTGACATGATAACAAAATCTTGTTTTTCAATCAGTTATATTGCATAGAATATCTGATTTCATTGTTTCTATGATTTCACAGTGATTACTGCTAATGTAATTTGATCATGTTTTCACATTATCAGTGGGATTTTCCCCTCTTCCCAAACCGGGTAGCTTTTTGAATCTTATTTATAAATATCATTTCTTGGCCTTGACTTTATTTTGTTCAATGTGTTTAGACACTACGCCACCATACTCGATTTGAAAATGTTAGAAAATGGAGATATTTGGGTAATATTTAAGGAGTTGTCAATTTCAAAGCATAGAAAACTAATTCAAGCTAACACCAGTCATTATATGGGGAACACAAGTGAATAGAAGCCATCATGTGGAGAACACATGTTAATACAATTGTTTAAATGAAGGCCACAAAATGCAAGTACAGAGACTGGGCATTTACAACATCAGGACCAAAAATTTGGAATAACCCTTTAAGTGTCATAAGGAAGACCCCATGCTCAGAAACTGTTAAAATCATATTTAAAATGTTTTGAAGATTTGCAAATCTTTCTAATTTCTATGCAATAATAAGTTCAATAAGTAGTCCACACTTGTGCAAAGTGTCTGCAAAACATGCAGTGATAGTAACTGTGGCTAATCCAGTATTATGAACACTAAAAATCCAGAAAGTTTGAATCTGCGATATCTGGAACCTTGCATAACTCAAACCAATTTGTATTTCCCTTGAAAGCTTTGCTCGTGGTTGCAAGTATCTTGTTTCAAACGATCACTAAGTACAACGATATAGTGTAAAACTTGCTTTCATTAGTTCTAGTCTGCCTTAGTGATTGTTTTCCGGTGTTTTGATGATTTGGTCCGCGCCATTCGCTGAATCTATTTATCGAAATGATTTACTTACAGTACAGTTCTGCTTCTATTCGACTATTATCAGGGCTACAATATGATGTATACTTCTTTTATTATGATTCTTAATTATAATCGGCAAAATAGAAAAGCTACCTCGGGCGCATCTTTGACTGCAAAATCAAGTATTGCGCAAAAATTTACCTCAAAGCTTGAATGCTAATTTATGTGATCTGTTTGATTTAAAAGAGCTCCGAGGTCGAATGAAACTTCAACGTGTGGCTTATTACTTGAAGCAAACTCCCTTGTTAAATCATTTTTCTTGCCTTTATGCGCAAAGCCATTTCATAAGGATAATACGGTGGTTGAGAAACCAAAACAGGTTAACGTGAACTTGAAATTCAGCATTTTGAAGTCAATACAAGCAAGAAGCAAAGAGCGCTAGTAGTACGCTTTGTCTTCTCAAAAAACGTACAAAGCCCTGCTTTCCTGCAGAAAATTTCCTGTCACAATGGAAAACTCATTTAGAAAAACAGTATGGAAATTTTGATTATACGCACGAGTAAGTAGACAACCTCATATTTTATCCGATCTGGTCTAAATTTTTACTAAATATTATGCTGCATTTGTATGATTTTCCAATTTACTTTAGTCATGGTCAACAGGTCAACAACAACAAAAATTATACGTTACTTTCCTGAAGGAGAGTAAGTTTTTGTACAAATCAGAATAAACGTCAGATAAGGGATTAAAAACCTTACAAACAGAAGAACAAACACTGTCTGACGATAACAGCATGCTGCCTGACTAAAAATGTTATTTTCGGAATAATCGATATATTGGGCAATTTACGCAATATTTCAAATGTCACCACATCTTTTATAATAACAGGTCCCGCTCCCGCAGCAGCACCCCTGCACTAGCACTTTCGCAGTTTTGAATTGTTCGAAGGATGAGGAAAGTAAAAAAACGCGCGGCTGATCAGCGATGGCGCCGATGGACACAGGTGGCGCTGCCCTGCGCGTGTATGCCGTTCTACGAAGAGCATACGATACGATTCGTTCTTCGAGAATTCGAAACTGACATTGAGGGTGTTGGTGGCACTAATCTACTGCTGGTCAGTTGGGATGCGTCTGACGACCACAACGATAGTTCTTGGCCTCTCAGAGCCAACAGTTGTCAACTGGTACAACCTGATGCGCGAGAAATGCTCACACAAATTGTTGGCTCTGCCATTCGTTTTTGGTGGCGTGGGACATATCGTCGAAATAGACGAAAGTTTCATGATAAAACGCAAGTACCAACGTGGTGACGTTAGGGCGCAGCATGACCAATGGGTGTTCGGCATGTACGACAGGACCACGCATGTCGCGTACATCCAATTCGTGGAAGCGCGGACTGCCAGGGTGCTCATTCCTATCATCAGAGCACACATTGCCCCTGGCAGTACCATCTATTCCGATGGATGGGCTTCCTATAGGAGGTTGCGAAGGTACGGCTACCAACACGGTCGGGTCATCCACCAGGACAACTTCGTGGACCCCATCACAGGTGTCCACATCAATGGTGTAGAGGCCTATTGGTCCATGGCAAAGCAAAAGATCAAAGCCGTGTATGGTAGCCGTCTCCAACTCATCCCATCGTACTTGGATGAGTTCATGTGGCGCGAGCGATTCGGCCAGCACACCGCTGTTGCATTTGGGCATATGCTGGAGCATATTGCGGAACACTATTCGTAATGGTGATTGTTTCCGAACACTGTGCATGTGTACATTACTTAATCAGTGCCATGTAGCTTTCTCTTTCTATAATTTTTATAACGTTTATGCTGACATTGTTTTTTGGAATTTGATATTTCCTACGCAGAACATGGCATTATTTACTTGACTATCCCTACAACTGTACACCTTCTCAACCCTAACCCTAATCCACTCGAGTATTGCCCACCTTTACACTCGCCCACCTTTGCAGTCTTGTAGCCTGTTAGCCCTGACATTCACCGAAGCTTCCCGGTCTTGACTTGCAGCCCTAACACTCACCCACCTTTTCAGTCTTGTTGCGTGTTAGCCCTGACATTCACCGAAGCTTCCCGGTCTTGACTTGCAGCCCTAACACTCACCCACCTTTGCGTACTCCCGCCCAGCTTTGTTGGCCTCGAGCGAGACATTAGTGAAACGTGTGCGTTAGGCCCCCGACAAAAAGGGGAGTAACTTTTGAACGCGGGGGTATTCCCCAAATATTATTGCAGATTCGGACTCAGTGTGTTAAGGCCTTTCTAATGATATATATTTCAACCCATTTGGGCGTGGTCCGTAAGGTTAAGATCCGCCGAAACCGACCCCTAAGATACCAAGAAAATTAAAAAAAATGCCCGGAGAAGAGAAAATGTTTTCTTCTTATTTCTTGTATATTTGCTGGAAGAACAACAGAAAATGTTTAACAAAAGGATGATGCTTACTGCTTATGCATTGTCTTTATCAGTGCAAGCAGAAATGAGATTGGTCTCAGGGCTCAGGGTACTGTCTCTCAAACATGCAGGACTGAAATGATGGTGGAGCCAGGACTGAAATGATTCGTAAACGTGGAGCCATTTTTTGCCTAAAATATAACGGTCAATGGTACTTGCCAATGGAGTTTCTTATAAAAAATAATGCGTTTATTTCAGCACCAGAAACTGAACTAAATGCACATGGTTGACAGGTATTAGAGAATTTGATGACGTTTATAGAACATTGTATAGTCTTGAAAAGAAGAAAGTGCCGAGTTTCAAATATGTTACATCTCATCTCAGTATATTTTTAACAAACGACGTTTTGTCTTTACATATATCAAGAAGAATTGATCAAGTGTGTCCTATATGAAGCAACAAACTCCCAAACGACATTATTTTGCCACATGGGACGGGACATGTTTCAACAACCTACCTAAGCCACAGCCGGCACAGAGCTCAAATTTAAGCCGTTTGCCCCTCATAGATGCATCCCTTGCTGAATATGCTACAATTACCAAAAGTTTGGAAAGGTGTGCTAAATAGCTTTGGAGGTTTGATTAATCCAACTCACACTTGTTTCTGATGAGGCAGCGAAAGAGTTTATAATGGAGAGCGCCATTGTATGCTTTGGAGAGCTCCATGATGTATCAATATCATTTGTGGCCACACTGGCCAGGAGTTTCAAGAACGTATGTCTGAGGGTATGTCATCAACTATTACTAGCTTTAATAGCCACTCCCGTTAGTCCTTTTAAATATAATTAACAAATTTTGTAATTCACATATTATCTAGGATATACTTGTTGGAGCAGATACCCAGCTTTCCGTCATGACTCGCAGGCATTGCAATAGATCTGTTAACTGTGATGATGTGATGTTTGAGAGGTTAAAATTTCTACGTTTTCTACGTTTTAAGTTTTCTACGAAACATTAACATCAAATGACAATACGAGCCGACACTGATTTTAAGAGACATATGCAAAAGGTATCCAGATGTTGCTTGAGCCATAGCTGCATTGCACCATGTAATGGTTTCATGGAGTACTTTAAAATATGAGCAATTCATCAAAGTCTCAAAGCCAAAGAACCTTCGTGTTCTTTTTGGACCTCGTGCATCAGTATGACAGGTACACTTTGCTTGTTTTTATTCACCATAAATATCGCTATAATGCTATTTGTGCTTTACTGTCCATGTCCGTAAGATATTGAATTCCAATTGCCTGTTTCATTTATAGGACCTCTGATGAGCTACTTAAAGCCATGACTATCATCAGCAACCATGGCCACCATGGAAACTGACCATCTATTAGAATAATGTTACCATTACGGTGTCAACTATTCCCGCTACCATGATGTCCATTGGGTCGAAAAGTTGCCGATCGAGTAAACACACCCAGGTACATAGCTACGGCTTTCACCGCATATTTTACCACATGTTAATATAAGACTTCTGATCTGTTATTAGCGAAGAATTGTTTCTATTAGGAACTGTTATGTTCTTGTGAATATTTGTTCTACCATTGGAGTGTGTAATAGTTTTGTCAATTTAAATTTGTTTTTAGAGAGCCACATAGAAATCTGGACCGTCAAATATGTAATGGGTCGTACTCGATTTTTGTCATCAGGTTATAGAGCAGACTTCGAATCGAGATTGACAGACTGCACGAGGAATAATTTGCAACATTTTCAACCGTGGATGGCTTTTGTCAGAAAGTCAACGCTCTGCAATTGCACGGCAATGTTAATTCATGGTTTGATTGATTACTTTTAAAAATGGTATGATGTGAAGATTATTTAAGTAACTTCATGGAAAACTGCTTATTACATTGTAATACTACTAAAAAGGGTTTCAAGTACTATTTGAAAGGTTAAAAGGGTTTCACCTTCATTGTAGGAAATGCAAGAATGAAGACCAGTCCTTCCGCCGAAGGCACAAAGATAACATCCAAAACGTCAGTTCAATTATTGCAGCCATGCTTAATGCATTTTGTAACAAGTTTGCTTCTTTAGCAAGTATATCAAGCGGAGTGATTGCTACCACTGGAATTGAAGCTGATACGAAAAGTGCTGAAGACCTAAGGGATGAGCTAGAGGCCATTCGATGCATATGGGGATATCTTCTCCAAGAGAAAAGCTGTCTGAAAAAGTGTGGGTCTCATTCGGAAGTGCAAAAGCTTTAAGAGGTCAACATGAGTGTGAGTCAACTCAAGTCGCTTAATTTTTCTTACTGATAACAGGAAAATTGACACAAGGGAAGTACTTTCATACACCTTTCAGTTCATCGATGGTAGGGCAAGCTACATCTACAATGCCTTGCACGTTATTTCTCAGATGATTCAGTAATTTCCAGTCGTGATGTACCCGCCTTAGATGCGACCATAAAGAAGCAGACACACAAATATTATTACATGCAAAACATGCATCAATGTCACACCGGTCCGTTGTTGTAAAAACCATGACACAGATGTGCCCATCCTCATCGTTGCTGTAAAAGGTAAAATTCAATTTCATCTGAAGCTTGATACAGGAAAGCAAAATAATAAGCGCATCTTTAACATTAACAAGAGTTTCCTCACTTTGGTGATATCCCGAATTTTTTCAGATTTGTCTTTCAAAATGATCTTCATTTTGTATATTATAAGTAATTTTTAATTTTGACGTAATTTTAACGAGAATCACGGAGCCAAGTCAAAAGAAAACTTGTTTATCATCTTGTTGACAAAGAATTTGACATCATTACTTTTTATTTGCAGAATATGACAGAACGGAGCGATTTCCTTTGCCGAAGCAGAGGTTAATGATTGACGAACAGGCCACGAGAGCTTTCGCTAATCTTGCAGCAGCAAATCCAGTCATACAACAGAGCAGCATGTAAAAGTGCGAACAAAGCCAGGTTGCAACTGTTTCAGCGATGATCATCATCAGCTTCCGCGAAATTCTGACTATCAAGGCAAGCACATCCTATGATGTAACTACCAAGCATACGGCTGAAGGCACTACTTACAGGCAGAATGTGATGAGGATACTGATGAAGATATGAAGTTGTGGAAGAGAATGAACTGGATGACGCAGACAGTGATTATGAACGAAATTGATTCGTGTTATTATTTCCAAGTGACATGATCTTGATTGATTTATGTTCGATAAAAATTACAAGAAGGGGAGTTCACATTATTTTTCCGATTCAGTTGAATATTTGAACGATTGTTATGAGAGATCGCTTATTTGATTTGGTTTCCATTTTCATTCCCCATTCCATTTTCTATTCTTAGCTTCCCGGATAATGCCAGCCTCTTTTTCATAACAAATAGCCTCTTTTGAAATATGGCTAATGGGCGCCAAACATGTGTTTGCTCTAATGGAATAATACTGATCATGTTATTTCTCAATAAATTTCGGATAACAAGCAGATTGACATTGCTATTGCTGAGATTACCAAGAAGACAATAGAGCTGCAACCAAAACTAAATTTTATGCATAAATGAAGTTTATAGATAGAGGTGGGTATGTATTGAGCTCACTTCTCTGCACACACAAACTCTACTTTTTAGGCCGAAGTGTATAGTTAGTGATCCATTTTACTGAATAAGATCTGGACCGCAGCAATTTCGATGATTTATTTTGTCTTGCTATGCTATGCACATTTCTTGAAGCCAAAGAGACTATACCTTCAATTTTTTGGTTATCACTGTATATTGAGATTTAATTTAAGCCAAAGACTGGCTTGAATTTTATGGTTTATTATATTCAAATCTAATTTATGCTAAAAGGACTGGCTTGAATTTTATGGTTTATCATATTCAAATCTATAATTTAAGCAAAGACTGGCTGGAATTTTATGGTTTATATTGAACTTTTTAGTACTCTTTTATTGAACTTGAAGGATCATTAGCTAGATATGTGTATATGCAGTATGTATATGATTGTTCACATTTAAGTTGCACAGTTCACAATGATACAGTAATTGCTTAACCAGTATTTTTGGTTTATGCTTTGTTCCTACTAACTGGGGCTATGCCCTGCATTTTTGTGTGTGATTTTTTTGCAAATTGATTTTCTTTTGAAATATGAAGGATGCAAAATATAATTAATAGGCCACACTTCATTAATTCAGCCAGATATAATGCAGGGGTTTTCTCATCTGCAGTTGACTCTTTCATAAAAGTAGTCATGCTGTGTTATACCCATTGTTAGCTAACATTGACAGGAGTGACTTCTTGCGTGATTTGTTTGTCACTTGTCAGCATTATGAAAATGCATTATTATCTGATAACAGCTGTTCTGCACAAACCCTAAATAACGTAAGAGAAAGAATGACGAACAAGTTTTTTGTATTTTTTTCAATCCTTATTTCACAATTAACATATAAAGTCTTCCATTAGTTTTATAACAAAAGGGTCTTCCATAGTACTACCAAATTTCTTCGTTTCCAATTGTTTTTTTTTATTAAAACACACAAAATTGTCTACTGTTTTTTTACAAGAAATCCTTGCACCAGTTTTCTTATGCACAATTTCTTAAAAAAAATCATTATTTCCCATTCTCATCACGAGCGCGGGCACCAGTAACAGAAGCTATTACTAGTTTAATAAATTTTTAATAAAGACTATTTACAGGTCACTGATTTTTGCTAATAGAATCTGGACCAGTTTTAGCAAGAATTTGCTATGAAGTTTTTGCCTGATATATCACATATATTCAGATGCTGCCTCTTGAAAACTTGTTATTTTCCTCTTCTCAAGTCAAGTTCCCCAAGCTTTTTATTAAATGCTTAATTTCTTCTTGTATTTCAGGCATACTTGGTTTGCAATTGAGAACCTTGTCAGTGTGAAGATCTATTTATTGGGAAGATGAACCTGGGTAAGTCTTGACAATTTTGTTTAAAGTCTTATTTATATCAGCGGTGCAGGACAGTAGGAAAAAGGTGTCAGATTATATTTCAACTAGTTAGAAATGATAGAGGATAGTAACACAATGTTGAGTTGAGTGGAAGGTGTTTTTAGTTGAACTTTGAAATATTTTCTAGCTGAAAAGAAACTGGGATGCTTTCTTATTACTTTATGTGACTAAAAGTAGCTGTGGTCACATGATAACAAAATCTTGTTTTTCAATCAGTTATATTGCATAGAATATCTGATTTCATTGTTTCTATGATTTCACAGTGATTACTGCTAATGTAATTTGATCATGTTTTCACATTATTAGTGGGATTTTCCCCTCTTCCCAAACCGGGTAGCTTTTTGAATCTTATTTATAAATATCATTTCTTGGCCTTGACTTTATTTTGTTCAATGTGTTTAGACACTACGCCACCATACTCGATTTGAAAATGTTAGAAAATGGAGATATTTGGGTAATATTTAAGGAGTTGTCAATTTCAAAGCATAGAAAACTAATTCAAGCTAACACCAGTCATTATATGGGGAACACAAGTGAATAGAAGCCATCATGTGGAGAACACATGTTAATACAATTGTTTAAATGAAGGCCACAAAATGCAAGTACAGAGACTGGGCATTTACAACATCAGGACCAAAAATTTGGAATACCCCTTTAAGTGTCATAAGGAAGACTCCATGCTCAGAAACTGTTAAAATCGTATTTAAAATGTTTTGAAGATTTGCAAATCTTTCTAATTTCTATGCAATAATAAGTTCAATAAGTAGTCCACACTTGTGCAAAGTGTCTGCAAAACATGCAGTGATAGTAACTGTGGCTAATCCAGTATTATGAACACAAAAAATCCCGAAATTTTGAATCTGCGATATCTGGAACCTTGCATAACTCAAACCAATTTGTATTTCCCTTGAAAGCTTTGCTCGTGGTTGCAAGTATCTTGTTTCAAACGATCACTAAGTACAACGATATAGTGTAAAACTTGCTTTCATTAGTTCTAGTCTGCCTTAGTGATTGTTTTCCGGTGTTTTGATGATTTGGTCCGCGCCATTCGCTGAATCTATTTATCGAAATGATTTACTTACAGTACAGTTCTGCTTCTATTCGACTATTATCAGGGCTACAATATGATGTATACTTCTTTTATTATGATTCTTAATTATAATCGGCAAAATAGAAAAGCTACCTCGGGCGCATCTTTGACTGCAAAATCAAGTATTGCGCAAAAATTTACCTCAAAGCTTGAATGCTAATTTATGTGATCTGTTTGATTTAAAAGAGCTCCGAGGTCGAATGAAACTTCAACGTGTGGCTTATTACTTGAAGCAAACTCCCTTGTTAAATCATTTTTCTTGCCTTTATGCGCAAAGCCATTTCATAAGGATAATACGGTGGTTGAGAAACCAAAACAGGTTAACGTGAACTTGAAATTCAGCATTTTGAAGTCAATACAAGCAAGAAGCAAAGAGCGCTAGTAGTACGCTTTGTCTTCTCAAAAAACGTACAAAGCCCTGCTTTCCTGCAGAAAATTTCCTGTCACAATGGAAAACTCATTTAGAAAAACAGTATGGAAATTTTGATTATACGCACGAGTAAGTAGACAACCTCATATTTTATCCGATCTGGTCTAAATTTTTACTAAATATTATGCTGCATTTGTATGATTTTCCAATTTACTTTAGTCATGGTCAACAGGTCAACAACAACAAAAATTATACGTTACTTTCCTGAAGGAGAGTAAGTTTTTGTACAAATCAGAATAAACGTCAGATAAGGGATTAAAAACCTTACAAACAGAAGAACAAACACTGTCTGACGATAACAGCATGCTGCCTGACTAAAAATGTTATTTTCGGAATAATCGATATATTGGGCAATTTACGCAATATTTCAAATGTCACCACATCTTTTATAATAACAGGTCCCGCTCCCGCAGCAGCACCCCTGCACTAGCACTTTCGCAGTTTTGAATTGTTCGAAGGATGAGGAGAGTAAAAAAACGCGCGGCTGATCAGCGATGGCGCCGATGGACACAGGTGGCGCTGCCCTGCGCGTGTATGCCGTTCTACGAAGAGCATACGATACGATTCGTTCTTCGAGAATTCGAAACTGACATTAAGGGTGTTGGTGGCACTAATCTACTGCTGGTCAGTTGGGATGCGTCTGACGACCACAACGATAGTTCTTGGCCTCTCAGAGCCAACAGTTGTCAACTGGTACAACCTGATGCGCGAGAAATGCTCACACAAATTGTTGGCTCTGCCATTCGTTTTTGGTGGCGTGGGACATATCGTCGAAATAGACGAAAGTTTCATGATAAAACGCAAGTACCAACGTGGTGACGTTAGGGCGCAGCATGACCAATGGGTGTTCGGCATGTACGACAGGACCACGCATGTCGGGTACATCCAATTCGTGGAAGCGCGGACTGCCAGGGTGCTCATTCCTATCATCAGAGCACACATTGCCCCTGGCAGTACCATCTATTCCGATGGATGGGCTTCCTATAGGAGGTTGCGAAGGTACGGCTACCAACACGGTCGGGTCATCCACCAGGACAACTTCGTGGACCCCATCACAGGTGTCCACATCAATGGTGTAGAGGCCTATTGGTCCATGGCAAAGCAAAAGATCAAAGCCGTGTATGGTAGCCGTCTCCAACTCATCTCATCGTACTTGGATGAGTTCATGTGGCGCGAGCGATTCGGCCAGCACACCGCTGTTGCATTTGGGCATATGCTGGAGCATATTGCGGAACACTATTCGTAATGGTGATTGTTTCCGAACACTGTGCATGTGTACATTACTTAATCAGTGCCATGTAGCTTTCTCTTTCTATAATTTTTATAACGTTTATGCTGACATTGTTTTTTGGAATTTGATATTTCCTACGCAGAACATGGCATTATTTACTTGACTATCCCTACAACTGTACACCTTCTCAACCCTAACCCTAATCCACTCGAGTATTGCCCACCTTTACACTCGCCCACCTTTGCAGTCTTGTAGCCTGTTAGCCCTGACATTCACCGAAGCTTCCCGGTCTTGACTTGCAGCCCTAACACTCACCCACCTTTTCAGTCTTGTTGCGTGTTAGCCCTGACATTCACCGAAGCTTCCCGGTCTTGACTTGCAGCCCTAACACTCACCCACCTTTGCGTACTCCCGCCCAGCTTTGTTGGCCTCGAGCGAGACATTAGTGAAACGTGTGCGTTAGGCCCCCGACAAAAAGGGGAGTAACTTTTGAACGCGGGGGTATTCCCCAAATATTATTGCAGATTCGGACTCAGTGTGGTAAGGCCTTTCTAATGATATATATTTCAACCCATTTGGGCGTGGTCCGTAAGGTTAAGATCCGCCGAAACCGACCCCTAAGATACCAAGAGAAGCTATAGTAACAGAAGCTATTACTAGTTTAATAAATTTTTAATAAAGACTATTTACAGGTCACTGATTTTTGCTAATAGAATCTGGACCAGTTTTAGCAAGAATTTGCTATGAAGTTTTTGCCTGATATATCACATATATTCAGATGCTGCCTCTTGAAAACTTGTTATTTTCCTCTTCTCAAGTCAAGTTCCCCAAGCTTTTTATTAAATGCTTAATTTCTTCTTGTATTTCAGGCATACTTGGTTTGCAATGGAGAACCTTGTCAGTGTGAAGATCTATTTATTGGGAAGATGAACCTGGGTAAGTCTTGACAATTTTGTTTAAAGTCTTATTTATATCAGCGGTGCAGGACAGTAGGAAAAAGGTGTCAGATTATATTTCAACTAGTTAGAAATGATAGAGGATAGTAACACAATGTTGAGTTGAGTGGAAGGTGTTTTTAGTTGAACTTTGAAATATTTTCTAGCTGAAAAGAAACTAGGATGCTTTCTTATTACTTTATGTGACTAAAAGTAGCTGTGGTCACATGATAACAAAATCTTGTTTTTCAATCAGTTATATTGCATAGAATATCTGATTTCATTGTTTCTATGATTTCACAGTGATTACTGCTAATGTAATTTGATCATGTTTTCACATTATTAGTGGGATTTTCCCCTCTTCCCAAACCGGGTAGCTTTTTGAATCTTATTTATAAATATCATTTCTTGGCCTTGACTTTATTTTGTTCAATGTGTTTAGACACTACGCCACCATACTCGATTTGAAAATGTTAGAAAATGGAGATATTTGGGTAATATTTAAGGAGTTGTCAATTTCAAAGCATAGAAAACTAATTCAAGCTAACACCAGTCATTATATGGGGAACACAAGTGAATAGAAGCCATCATGTGGAGAACACATGTTAATACAATTGTTTAAATGAAGGCCACAAAATGCAAGTACAGAGACTGGGCATTTACAACATCAGGACCAAAAATTTGGAATAACCCTTTAAGTGTCATAAGGAAGACCCCATGCTCAGAAACTATTAAAATCATATTTAAAATATCGATTCGGGCAATCAATTTAACAATGAATAGTATCACCAGAAGCTTCATGTTAGGAAAACGTTAATTTTTCCTACAAACGACTATATATTCGGTCGTACAAACAAACGACCATCCTCAGAGTCAATTAAAATGCAATAGCGTAAATTAACAAATTAAAAATCGTTAACAAAGCTCGATAATGCTACCAGCAAAAATCAAAAGAACGATATATACGAAAAAGGAACGTCAATTAAAAAGTTGTAAAGGAGTTGATTTCTCTTGGCAATTGAGCACAGGTTTTTCTCTTTTAATCATAATAGATTCAGCTATGGTTCGAATATAATAATTATTTAATTTTTTATGTTTATTTATTACTGCAAAATCTTCAATAGTTGGTACCTTGTGTCCTGTTTCCAAATGATGCGTATAAACGTGCGATTTCGAATCTCTACCACAATGGTCTTTAATTCTTTCAGAAAAACGCCTGGCCGTCTCGCCAATGTAAGTTGCCCCACAGTCTTCCTCTTCACACTTGTACTTATATACAATGCCATGCTCATGCTCTTTCATCTGTTTGTCTTTAACATTGAAGCACGTACTCAACTTGGTGCCAGTGTAGACAATCTTAGTCACATGACTATTATCCACTTTGTCGATAACTTTAACCAACGAGTTGATCAGTTTTTCGCCTTTAACGCCGTAATAAGGAACTAAAAGTGTGGATTCTTTGAACTAAAATTAACGTTTTCCTAACATGAAGCTTCTGGTGATACTATTCATATTTAAAATATTTTGAAGATTTGCAAATCTTTCTAATTTCTATGCAATAATAAGTTCAATAAGTAGTCAATAAGTTCAATAAGTAGTCAATAAGTCCACACTTGTGCAAAGTTTCTGCAAAACATGCAGTGATAGTAACTGTGGCTAATCCAGTATCATTAACACAAAAAATCCAGAAAGTTTGAATGTGCGATATCTGGAACCTTGGATAACTTGAACCAATTTGTATTTCCCTTGAAAGCTTTGCTCGTGGTTGCAAGTATCTTGTTTCAAACGATCACTAAGTACAACGACATAGTGTAATACTCGCTTTCTTTCAGTCATTAGTCTGCTTTAAAGTTGGAAAATAGAAAAGCTACCTTGGGCGCACTTTTGTCTGTGGGAAATCAAGTACTGCTCGAAAATTTACCTCAGAACTTGAATGCTAATTTCTGTGATCTATTTCAGTTAAAAGAGCTCAGTTCAGTTCAGAAATCTTTAACATGTTTTTACACCATCCTGTAGTGTGGACGATCTTCTAAATGCTTTGCTTGGAAAATAGCGAGTGTTTATTACCCGTCTTTCTTGTCTTCTTGTGTATAAATTGGTGAACATTTTTTTAAGAATTCCAAAAACAAATTTTTTCAGACCGTTCGTTTCAGACGATTAAATATTTGGACAAAATTGTGTCCGAAATTTTAATTGTCCGAAATTACTTGCTGTCCGAACGTTTTATTGACCGAAAGTTTTTTTCGGAAGACACAGAAATACACACAAAAATGGTCAATTTTCATCAAAATTAATCATCTATATAATTTCGCGCTTTTCGCATTTATCTTCAGCATTTTTGTTTTCTTCGTCCTCGTGTTCGTTATTTTCAATGAGGAGAGGCCAATCAAGCTGAAGGGCACATTGTTTGAGCAACGTAATTTTTTAAACGTTGAGCTTAGAGCTTTTTTTGTCAACGCAACTGATCTACGAGGGAAACACCAATATGCTAGATTCCCAGAAGGCTTTGATGTGACATACATCAAACAATTGGAGCAACGAAAAAAGTGATACAGCTGTTGAATTCAGTGATTTTTTCTCTTCGTGTCAAAAGAACGAGATGAATTGATTATTAGGACCTTACGATTATTTTATAATTTTATTTTTGCTATAATACACTTAATCCGTTAGTCTTATATATATATTTTCTTTTATTATTATTATTATTTATTTTATTTTATTTAGTTCTATCTATTCTATTTTTCTATCTTTATTCATCTTAATCTTACTGTTGTTGTTGTTTTTATTCAAACTTATAATTGTATGAAAAATGCATCAAAATGGACACATGCTCGATAGCTTGCCCAAGTTCTTTCCATGTGTCCATCAGCCTAAAATTTTTAATTACAGTAGTAATCATCTGTTAACTAAAGATATGTCTCTGTAAATTGTTGTTATTAGGTATAAATAGGTTACACAAATTTATAATTGTAATTAATTAATTTTATGCTGAAAAAATAATTTGAAGTTGAAGTTGAAGTTGAATTGAAGCTCCCGAGGGAATAGAGAGCCATGATCATCTTGATGTGTTCAAGGAGCAAATAATAGATTCAGTCCTTCAATTAATTGAAGACAACTACTGTGTCAGTATGTTTGTGCCAGCTAATTTAACACATCATTTTCAGCCACTGGATCCTATACTGTCAATGGTCCGGCAAAAATTTTCTAAAATCAAAGTTTAAAGAGTTGTATGCCAACAGTGTCGGGCCCAGATCAATTGTGGAATTGAAGTCCATCCTATTGAAGTTTCACGAAAGCTTTTTACGATGAAAAGTTTCTTGTCCAAAGTTTTCTGTTTGAATGTACTCACCAATAACGTGAATATCGGGCCAGGCCCGAAATGTCCCCTGGCAGTTTTAGATACCTTCGATTATGGGGAATCAGAATTCGAAATAAAATTTGGGCTAGGCAGTTTGATAGATGATGGTAGTAGTATGTAACTTCCCTGTCCAAAACAAACGTCAGATAAGGGATTAAAAACCTTACAAACAGAAGAACAAACACTGTCTAACGATAACAGCATGCTGCCTGACTAAAAATTTATTTTCGGAATAATCGATATATTAGGCAATTTACGCAATATTTCAAATGTCACCACATCTTTTATGATAACAGGTCCCGCAGCAGCACCCCTGCATGAGCACTTTTGCAGTTTGAATTGTACAAGGATGAGGAAAGTCAAAAGACGGGCGGCTGATCAGCTGCAATAGTATTGTACTGTATAAAATCAGTACATATTCACTTGTTTTAAATAAGCGCGGAATAGTTATAATCATGTAATAATAGTGTAAGAATAATAATCAGGTTTCAATTGCAAATTGTTAAGAAAACGTTGCCTAACAATTGGTTATTGTCCTTAGAGGGTGTAGATAATGTACACAGATGTGTAGATGTGTAGTTTCCGTAAATCTGGAAAAACGAAATTTTAGTCTGAATATTGTTCAATATTAAGCAAAATTAAAGCTATACGATGCAGCCAATCAATGAAGTTATTGGTTTAAACGTTTTGTTTTTGCAATACATTTGTCAGAAATCGTCCTTTCGTTGACCTAACTTCTGACTTCCCGTTAGATTGTAAACTCGAATAAAATAGACTTCTGTGACTTTAGGAGACTGTATTAGTTGAATCGTGTGACATAGAGTTCGTTCCAATGAAGATCCATCTACACTGGAGCTTAGAATGTTACAACTGATAAATTTACTCTAAACGGTTTCTTTTATAGCTCTAAAGAGTGTGTGTATTTACTGCGTGACATCATACAAGTTACATCACGTTACGCATTTGGCTCTGTATTGCTTAGTAACAACATGCATGCAGCTAAATATTGACACCTACGTACGATACACTCTGACAACAAAATACAACAAAACAGACGTTATTTTTAGCCTAAACGTAATCAGCTTACATAATCGACGAAATTAAACAATGACAAAATATAAATGTAAATGCGATTGAGAGGTGTCTAGTCTGAGTCGATCAGTAGTGGATTTATTCATCACACATTCACTAAAACATAGCTATTCTACCAATTCAAGACTGCGCGAAAATATCAAAGAATAGTACCTACGCGAATTTACGTACGCGCGAATTATAATACATACAGCACGAAATTTAATACGCCTGAGGTATTTCTGATTTAGTAATTGTGTCGATTCTTATTCCTGGGATTTACCTTTGCCACCTTTTTATGATAAATTTGCCATGTTCATTACCAAAGAGACAGTTTTCTAGCATTTTTTAAGGAATTCTAACTAGTGGGGAAAATTTTTCAAAAGGGCCACAAAAAACTGGAAAACCTTATGACGACGACGCCCTGAAGTCACACGTACAAAGTAGAATACGTCTATTGCACGTTGACCATTTTTTAAAATCATACTTTCTTTACAAAAACATCTAAATCTTTAGAAAAACAAAGAGTGCTAAAGAGTGCCATTCTCTTTTTGAAAAATTGTTTTAATAAAGTCCCTCTCTTTGTAAAGTTCATTGCACGGTTGCCTATTACGTCGTTCTTTTATTTTTAAAAACTCAACAACAGCAGGCCTTGGAAGCTATTGCTAATGGTTCAGAAGGAAGAAAGAATAATAACAGTTCAGATTTGTTAACACAAAAACTATTTAGAGTATTTTAAAGCTAAGAAATCTTTGCAATTTGATAAGACAAGTTAGGGCCTGCTGGGGAAATTTCCCCAGTAGTTAGTATGTTAAAAAATGGCCTGTCAGCATGTAAATCTGGAGTTAAATTGTTTTCTCTTATAGTATCCTGGACTGCAAATTTCCATTAAGTCTGACTGAGGAAAGGAATGTAACGAGTTAGAGGAAAGTGAATTAGAGATAACGAGATCGAATTTATCTGCTCAAGGAAACCCTTCAACAACGTGGCACGTTTATTTAATAATGTTCATCATATTATTCGGGGATTTATGGTATGTCTAGCACATTTGTGTGATTTTGGTGCACACTTTCTCACTGTGAATTTTAACCATTATAAATCTATATCTATGTCCTCAGGATGAATATTCAACTCGCACCACGTTTGATGTAGACTGTGATTCAGTTCTTTGTGAGAATAAGGAAATGGAAGCAGATGAAGATCTTTCTGAAGAAGCTATTAAGTATTTTCAAAGCAACAAGAGTTTGCCTCTGCACAAAAATTGCGTGATATACAGGAAATACCCAGATATGCTTGAGGGGGTAAATTTTGAAAGTCAAAATCTCGACAATGGAACCCACGCGTGTCACAACAACTGCAAACTTTTTCATCAATCAAACAGCACTAAACTTGTTTCCTCCATGCAACTTGCAAGGCAATGGCTTCTCTTGCTCATACAATAAGAGAGAGAGCAAACAAGAGTTTACGGAGTCGATCAACAAGCCGGAGCATTATAGCATTATAGACCCAATATAGTATACAATAAAAACAGACCCAATACAATATACCTAATCAATTCTGTTACTTGGGAGCATTATAAACTACGCACAGATCCACCAGAAGAAGAATGCCAGTGGTCAAGTTGTAGGCGGAACAATTAACGAGAGAGTTGGCTCGACGAAATGGGTGCAAAGAAAGCCAAATTTCAAAAAATCATTCGCTGTTATAAAGAAAAGACCAGTACATAAAGCCACAATTAAGAAACACATTGTTCAGTTTATTCTACATCATGTCATTGTCTGAGTACCACAGCATCTAACTAAAAACAAAAAGATAATACCTTTGAATGCACCAATATGACTTTAAGCTACTACTTCGATTGCGAAGAAGAAGTTTTAAAGTAAAATTAAGGTGATGCTAAAACCCCAAAACTTTCTTGTTTGTGTCGGTTTTTCATTCTAAAGTTCAATATTTTAAGTTCCAGTTCATATTGGACGAAGTTATCTCGTGAAGTTCATTTACTTTGTTTGTCGTTGTAAACGTAAATAGTATTTTCCGTATCATACTGACTACGATGGAATCAGGAATACGTCGTCAGAAATGCAATTCATGCTTTTTATAATAGTTTTTAAATTCAAGGTATGTTGATTTTACTTCTATTACAAAATCCAAGCTTTGTTAAGCCGTGAATTGCCTCGATTTCGTAAACTGCCGTAGCTCTAATATGTTAAGTTCCTTTAAGTTCGAGTTCATGTTCGACGAATTTATCTCATGAGATTCATCTATTTTGTTTCTTGTTGTAGAGGGAATAGTATTTTCTGTATCATTCTGATTACGGTGGAGTCAAAAATACGTTGTAAGAAATATGACTGATGCTTTTTATGCTTGTGTTTATATTGAAGGTTTGTTGTATTTATTTTTATTGCAAATGCTACGTTAGTTGCCTCGATTTCGTAAACTGCCGTACCTCTAATCCATTAAGTTCCTTTAAGTTCGAGTTCATTTTTGACGAATTTATCTCGTGAAATTCATCTATTTTGTTTCTTGTTGTAGTGGGAATAGTATTTTCTGTATCATACTGATTACGGTGGAGTCAAAAATACGTCGTAAGAAATATGACTAATGCTTTTTATGCTTGTGTTTAAATTGAAGGTTTGTTGTATTTTTTTCTATTGCAAATTCTAAACCTTGTTAAGCCGTTATTTGCGCCGATTTCGTAAACTGCCGTAGCTCTAATACATTAAGTTCCTTTAAGTTCGAGTTCATGTTCGACGAATTTATCTCATGAAATTCATCTATTTTGTTTCTTGTTGTAGAGGGAATAGTATTTTCTGTATCAAACTGATTACTGTGGAGTCAAAAATACGTCGTAAGAAATATGACTTATGCTTTTTATGCTTGTGTTTATATTGAAGGTATGTTGTATTTATTTTTATTGCAGATTCCAAACTTTGTTAAGCCGTTAATTGCCTCGATTTCGTAAACTGCCGTACCTCTAATCCATTAAGTTCCTTTCAGTTCGAGTTCATTTTCGACAAGTTTAGTTCGTGAAATTTATCTATTTCGTTTCTCGTTGTAGAGGGAATAGTATTTTCTGTATCATACTGTTGACGGTGGAATCAAAAATACGTCGTAAGAAATATGACTGATGCTTTTTATGCTGGTGTTTAAACTGAAGGTATGTGGTATTTATTTTTATTGCAGATTCTACGTTAGTTGCCTCGATTTCGTAAACTGCCATAGCTCTAATCCATTAAGTTCCTTTAAGTTCGAGTTCATGTTCGACGAATTTATCTCATGAAATTCATTTATTTTGTTTCTTGTTGTAGAGGGAATAGTATTTTCTGTATCATACTGATTACGGTGGAGTCAAAAATACGTCGTAAGAAATATGACTGATGCTTTTTATGCTTGTGTTTATATTGAAGGTTTGTTGTATTTATTTCTATTGCAAATTCTAAACCTTGTTAAGCCGTTATTTCCCCCGATTTCGTAAACTGCCGTAGCTCTAATACATTAAGTTCCTTTAAGTTCGAGTTCATGTTCGATGAATTTATCTCATGAAATTCATCTCTTTCGTTTTTCGTTGTAGAGAGATTAGTATTTTCCGTATCATAGTGAGTACGATGGAGACCGGAATACGTCCTAAGAAATGTGATTCATGCTTTTTATGCTTGTGTTTAAACTGAAGGTATGTTGTATTTACTTCTATTACAGATTCTAAACCTTGTTAAGCCGTTATTTGTCTCGATTTCGTAAACTGCCGTAGCTCTAATACATTAAGTTCATTTAAGTTCGAGTTCATGTTCGACGAATTTATCTCATGAAATTCATCTCTTTCGTTTTTCGTTGTAGAGAGAGTAGTATTTTCCGTATCATAGTGAGTACGATGGAGACCGGCATACGTCCTAAGAAATGTGATTCATGCTTTTTATGCTTGTGTTTAAACTGAAGGTATGTTGTATTTACTCTATTACAGATTCTAAACCTTGTTAAGCCGTTATTTGTCTCGATTTCGTAAACTGCCGTTGCTCTAATACATTAAGTTCATTTAAGTTCGAGTTCATGTTCGACGAATTTATCTCATGAAATTCATCTCTTTCGTTTTTCGTTGTAGAGAGAGTAGTATTTTCCGTATCATAGTGAGTACGATGGAGACCGGCATACGTCCTAAGAAATGTGATTCATGCTTTTTATGCTTGTGTTTAAACTGAAGGTATGTTGTATTTACTTCTATTACAGATTCTAAACCTTGTTAAGCCGTTATTTGTCTCGATTTCGTAAACTGCCGTTGCTCTAATACATTAAGTTCATTTAAGTTCGAGTTCATGTTCGACGAATTTATCTCATGAAATTCATCTCTTTCGTTTTTCGTTGTAGAGAGAGTAGGATTTTCCGTATCATAGTGAGTACGATGGAGACCGGAATACGTCCTAAGAAATGTGATTCATGCTTCTTATGCTTGTATTTAAACTGAAGGTATGTTGTATTTACTTCTATTACAGATTCTAAACCTTGTTAAGCCGTTATTTGTCTCGATTTCGTAAACTGCCTTACCTCTAATCCATTAAGTTCCTTTAAGTTCGAGTTCATGTTCGACGAATTTATCTCATGAAATTCATCTATTTTGTTTCTTGTTGTAGAGGGAATAGTATTTTCTGTATCAAACTGATTACTGTGGAGTCAAAATTACGTCGTAAGAAATATGACTGATGCTTTTTATGCTTGTGTTATATTGAAGGTATGTTGTATTTATTTTTATTGCAGATTCCAAACTTTGTTAAGCCGTTAATTGCCTCGATTTCGTAAACTGCCGTACCTCTAATCCATTAAGTTCCTTTCAGTTCGAGTTCATTTTCGACAAGTTTAGTTCGTGAAATTTATCTATTTCGTTTCTCGTTGTAGAGGGAATAGTATTTTCTGTATCATACTGTTGACGGTGGAATCAAAAATACGTCGTAAGAAATATGACTGATGCTTTTTATGCTGGTGTTTAAACTGAAGGTATGTGGTATTTATTTTTATTGCAGATTCTACGTTAGTTGCCTCGATTTCGTAAACTGCCATAGCTCTAATCCATTAAGTTCCTTTAAGTTCGAGTTCATGTTCGACGAATTTATCTCATGAAATTCATTTATTTTGTTTCTTGTTGTAGAGGGAATAGTATTTTCTGTATCATACTGATTACGGTGGAGTCAAAAATACGTCGTAAGAAATATGACTGATGCTTTTTATGCTTGTGTTTATATTGAAGGTTTGTTGTATTTATTTCTATTGCAAATTCTAAACCTTGTTAAGCCGTTATTTGTCTCGATTTCGTAAACTGCCGTAGCTCTAATACATTAAGTTCCTTTAAGTTCGAGTTCATGTTCGACGAATTTATCTCATGAAATTCATCTCTTTCGTTTTTCGTTGTAGAGAGAGTAGTATTTTCCGTATCATAGTGAGTACGATGGAGACCGGCATACGTCCTAAGAAATGTGATTCATGCTTTTTATGCTTGTGTTTAAACTGAAGGTATGTTGTATTTACTTCTATTACAGATTCTAAACCTTGTTAAGCCGTTATTTGTCTCGATTTCGTAAACTGCCGTTGCTCTAATACATTAAGTTCATTTAAGTTCGAGTTCATGTTCGACGAATTTATCTCATGAAATTCATCTCTTTCGTTTTTCGTTGTAGAGAGTAGTATTTTCCGTATCATAGTGAGTACGATGGAGACCGGCATACGTCCTAAGAAATGTGATTCATGCTTTTTATGCTTGTGTTTAAACTGAAGGTATGTTGTATTTACTTCTATTACAGATTCTAAACCTTGTTAAGCCGTTATTTGTCTCGATTTCGTAAACTGCCGTTGCTCTAATACATTAAGTTCATTTAAGTTCGAGTTCATGTTCGACGAATTTATCTCATGAAATTCATCTCTTTCGTTTTTCGTTGTAGAGAGAGTAGGATTTTCCGTATCATAGTGAGTACGATGGAGACCGGAATACGTCCTAAGAAATGTGATTCATGCTTTTATGCTTGTTTTAAACTGAAGGTATGTTGT
>RQOL01000128.1:25925-28425 GCA_013076295.1 Sanderia malayensis
TCTGTCAATCCTTACTATGTCTGGACCTGGTGAGTTTTCCCGTGTTGAGTCAAATTAAGCCGCAGGCTCCACTCCTGGTGGTGCCCTTCCGTCAATTCCTTTAAGTTTCAGCTTTGCAACCATACTTCCCCCGGAACCCAAAAACTTTGGTTTCCCATAAGGTGCCAACGGGGTCATAAAATAACGCCCGCTGATCCCTAGTCGGCATCGTTTATGGTTAGAACTAGGACGGTATCTGATCGTCTTCGAGCCTCTAACTTTCGTTCTTGATTAATGAAAACATTCTTGGCAAATGCTTTCGCAGTTGTTCGTCTTTCGTAAATCCAAGAATTTCACCTCTGACAACGAAATACGAATGCCCCCAACTGTCCCTCTTAATCATTACTTCGGTTCCAGAAACCAACAAAATAGAACCAAAGTCCTATTCCATTATTCCATGCTCATGTATTCAAGCGGTCAGCCTGCTTTGAACACTCTAATTTTTTCAAAGTAAACGTCGCAAATCCTACGCACACTCAACTAAGGGCACACGCAGTCTTTGCGAAGAAGGACCGACCAGCCAGTAACATACCTCACGGCAGACCGACTGGCCCGTCCCGAAATCCAACTACGAGCTTTTTAACTGCAACAACTTTAATATACGCTATTGGAGCTGGAATTACCGCGGCTGCTGGCACCAGACTTGCCCTCCAATTGATCCTCGTTAAAGGATTTAAATTGTACTCATTCCAATTTCGCGTCTAAGAACTAGACACGGATTGTTATTTCTTGTCACTACCTCCCCGTGTCGGGATTGGGTAATTTGCGCGCCTGCTGCCTTCCTTGGATGTGGTAGCCGTTTCTCAGGCTCCCTCTCCGGAATCGAACCCTAATTCTCCGTCACCCGTTGTAACCATGGTAAGCCACTACCTTACCATCGACAGTTGATAGGGCAGAAATTTGAATGAAACATCGCCGGCACTAGGCCGTGCGATTCGAGAAGTTATCATGAATCACCACATGAACGGTCGCCGCGAAGCGCCCGTATTGGTTTTTAGTCTAATAAATACATCCCTTCCGGAAGTCGGGACTTTTCGCATGTATTAGCTCTAGAATTACCACGGTTATCCATGTAGTCACGTACAATCAAATAAACGATAACTGATTTAATGAGCCATTCGCAGTTTCACAGTACAAGTGCTTATACTTAGACATGCATGGCTTAATCTTTGAGACAAGCATATGACTACTGGCAGGATCAACCAGATAACGACTAGTAGTCACTGAGCGTGAGGCCGAGCGCACCGAAGCACACTGCGGCCCACGTCACTCTCCATCTATCCGTCTAGGCTGCTGGAGGCGACGGCCGATTGTCGCTCCTCGCCTGTCTTTCCCGCGCCTTTCCGATCTCCTCGACCTGATGCACTCACACGCTCGGCCAGGCTGCACGCAGATGCAGAGCTGGGCGGCGAGAGCGGTCGACGACGGAGCAGTTTAGCTCCACGGGTCTACACCAACTCTATCGTTGCTGGCCATCGACCATCAACACAACACCTCACGCACTGTCGGTGATGCAGCCGAGAACGGCTGATGCACACAATTCACACCAAAGCCCACCATCGCAAGACCACAGAGGCCGACGTCTATTCCAGCTATCACTCTCGGACTTCATTCGCCTGCAAGTCCTTCTCGATGTTTTTCCAAAACTCCCCACTACCGACTGACTCAATCGTGAATGCTCACTGCGAACACGGTACGGTCTCTGCTGATCCCCGAGAGGCAGGCAGAGCTTTCATAGCTAGGCTCGCCGCTACTGCGACTAACCACGGAGAGATCGCCTCAACGTCGCCTGCCCAACCATACGGCCACGTCTTGCTTCCTCTCCAACCAGCCATGCATCCAACACCCAACGCAACCCCACATCGCACTGCTGCCGGCATTTGTATTCACCCGCAGCCAGGGGACGAGTTGAACGCAGCGATTCCAACAGGTAACGAGTCGCTCTGCTACAATTCGATCGACGTCGAAGAGCATCGCTCCCTTCCCAGGCTTCCTCGCCGCTGCTCACCCCCTCACATTAGTAAGTCTCGCAGCGTGACGTCTGCCTCTCCGAACACGTCTCATCCTTGTTTCTGGCGAAAGCCTCCCTCCCCCGTCTTGCCAAATATTTTTCCAACATTGGAAAAGCACTTGTCAAACATCTTGTCAACAAGCGGTAGGAATTTCGACGTGTTTATCTTGTTTACGAGCCATTTGTCAACATTCACACATAAATGGATGTGGTGACACGTGTGTGGACAGGCCTGCTGTTTTGCCACTGGAAGCTGTCCACAGGTTTTGCTGGCATTGGCCTGTGCATCCGTCTGTGCGTCCTCTGTGCATCTCCTACGCTTCCTGACTGACGGGCACCATCTGCGTACACGAATGGATGCATGCATGGACGATTGGTGCAAGTACCACACCAGGCAAATTCAGGCACAAGTCTGAAAAGGTGGGCAGAAGAGAAACACTTTCAGACAAA
>RQOL01000128.1:35925-56037 GCA_013076295.1 Sanderia malayensis
GCTCGTCTCCTTCTTAGTATGGTAAGGGATATGATTACACGAGCGCTGGCCCTAGCAAAAGGGCTACACTACGGTGACCGGCCGGCTTCTGTTTCTAATTACAAGAGGAAATTCTATCCACGCTGAGCCATCCTTTCACTGCTCTCGAATCTATTCTTGACAGGAACTGGCCAAAGCCACGCGAATAGTAGACGAATACCAGGGCTGGCCCTTTATGTCTCCACGGCGATTTCATTTCAATTACTAGGTATATAGAATCGGCCATGACAACTAATCGTGATCTTTGTGTACATTGCGGATTTCCTCGACATATCGTCGACATATCCATATCTCATGTTACTATGCATATCAATGCATATCTCATATCTCATGTTACTCAGAGGTCTATCGTTGATTTAAAGTTCTCCCTGCCTGCCGTCACTTGATATTAACGTATTTGCGTCGATTGTCCCTCGGTAATCGATCCCTCAAGGGATCATAAGGGCAGGATACTTTCTAACTGGCTCTATCGTTCGATACACGCTTGACTGAAAGGTCTCCCAAGCTACCGTCACTTGATATTAACGTATTCGCGTCGATTGTCCCTCGGTAATCGATCCCTCAAGGGATCATAAGGGCAGGATACTTTCTAACTGGCTCTATCGTTCGATACACGCTTGGCTGAAAGGTCTCCCAAGCTACCGTCACTTGATATTAACGTATTCGCGTCGATTGTCCCTCGGTAATCGATCCCTCAAGGGATCATAACGGCAGGATACTTTCTAACTTGCTGTACAGGCTACAAACGACCACTCTATATTAACGTATTCACGTCGATAGTATCTCGATAATCGAGCCCTCCAAAGATCATCAGTGCAGGGTGGTTCAACATTTCAACATTGAAGGCGGCCCTGATAAGGTAGGACCTTTGCTGTTCTAAGAGGGTGGGCGCTAATTAAAAAATAACACACCAAAGGATACAATTCAATTCCGTTAGATTATATAAATACACATTCATTTCATTTCATTTCATTTCATTTCATTTATTCAAATTTAAACTTTTTAATTACAATATATTATTAGGGATATAAAAATATAATTGACACTTTTCATTCAAAAGTTAAGTTGTTCAGTATAACAATTTACCCGAAGCGAAACAATCCGATATTCATGGCTAACAACAAAAACTTGAAGGAGCAATGTAAATTGGCGGCGGCCTACATATTCAACAAGGAGGTGAAAATAGCTGTTGATGATGACAATGCTTCTTATAATCATAGTATCTATGAAATATGGTTTTCACTGTGTATTCAACCACGTGTTCTTGGAGGATGACACCACAGTGTGGGATGACACAACTTGTTTCAATCCTATCAATGTCTGGCTTTCTGGTATGTTTCATGATCATATTGTATTGTCCCTCTGCTCTTTTTCAGCTATTCTGTTTTAATCCAGTTGCATACCTATCCAGAATTCTAACAGAGTGTTATTTTACTACAATAAGACACATGTTACAAATTTTTTAGCCCAATGTTGACTTCAAAAACTCTATCCTGGCCTAAAGAACAGAAAACGAAAGATCCATTCTTTGTCTATTGATCCTTTTTTATTTTATTTATCCATTACAATTTAACATTAATATATTATGAATTACTTGCATTTGAAAACATACTACAACATTAGCAAATTAATATAGTGTGAGCATGGTATGTCTACTTGCAGCAGAGAAGTTGGACATTTTGTGATTTTGGTTTACAATATGGAAGTTCAATTCTCACAAATCATAGTCATTGATACGGAATAAGAGAAGTTTAACTCAAAAATGCTGAAACATGTTCTCAAATGATTTGGCTTATCACACATTTGTGACCATAATATAAGGTAGCAAATATTTAACATTGATGCTTCATTATTATCATTATTCTCAATAATAAGATTTCACACAGCTCAAACATTGTTAATGGCAATGTCTGCATCATCTTAACACTAACATTGCAATGCTACTTAAAAGGGTTCCAATTACTATTTGACAGGTTACAAGGTTACAAGGGTTTCACCCTCTGCCAAAGGATCAAACCATTTGAAAATACTTAGGCCGATCTGTAGAAAATGTCATTCATGAATACATAGAGATAGGATATAAGATAATTATCTTATATCCTATCTCTATGCATGAATATGACACCAGAAAAGAAAGAGCCCTAGCACTAAATATCTGGGTTGTTTTCTCGAGCCTGTTCCATCATCATCATCATCATCATCATCACCATCATCATCAAGTATTCAAGAGTAGTTAGACTGAAGCAATCTTCCTTGATGTGAGCCTGCAGTTCTTTCTTTGGCTCTATTATGTACGTTCACTTGATACGCCTTTGGATACGCCTTTCATCATCCATGCAAATCTGTTTTTTATTTCTTGTTTATATTTGTCAATTTGCTTCAAATTCTTGTACAATGTTAATAATTCGCCAGTGTAAAGTCTAAAGTGAACACTATCAATTTCAGATATGTCAGTTGTGACAACAGCTTACTCAAGTATTATTGCACACAACGATCAGAACCAAACAAAAATTGATGTAGGTAGCATTTCTGTTAGTCTCACATGCTATTTCCTATGTCATACACACTAGAGAGACTTCTATTTAATATCAGTGCATGCAGCTTCATTGCCTTCTTCTTTTCTCAGGCATTGAACAAGCGATGAGATACCTGTATGAAAAGAGAGACAGTAATACATCATTGTGTACAATGTTGTATTACTCTTGAAAGCAACCAAAGAAGTCAACTAAGGAAATTAATTTGTGAGTAAGTCAGATTTTAGTCTCTGATGGATGACAACTCACATCTTGCTGGCAGGAAACAATACACAGAAAAGTATCTACCTCTTGATGAAAGTGGCTCCTGACCATTTTCCTTTATTGTCAATTTATTCTCTTGGATTGCTTTCTGTCACTGAGGATAGTCATTTTCAGAACAGTGCAATACATTAATCTAGAACAGGAAAATACATTGATTTTGAATTGTTGCCAGTTAGTTATTATGAAATAAAACTCATGTATCCTTGCCTGGAACATTGCATCAACTGTGAGTTCCACTAGTGGATAGACTTTCAACCATCTCATCAAATTCACATTGTGGAACACAAGCAAATACGGCATGTGTTAAGAATAAAATATCAAATGCCAATGAATAGTCTCTATGAAGCAAGTTTTTATTACAATTCCCAATGGTAAATGTTACAATGTGTCTAACAAACGAGTGAAGCATGAATTTTATGGACAATTTCATTTGCTAACAGAAATAAAATTGACAGAAAATTATGATTACTGGCAATGGCGTAGATAGGAAATTTTATAGGGGGGGCGAGAAATTCAGATTTTCCGACAAAAATTTCATATCTCTTCAAGACTTTGAATATAAGATAAGAAATTTGCTAGAACTAAACGTAAAAAGAAGATATTTATTTTCCGACAAGATCAGCAATTTTCCGACAAAACGGCAATTTAGCTCTACAGGGGGGTTTTTCGCCCCCCCCTGCCCCCCCTCTAACTACGCCACTGACTGGCTCATGGCACTCAATTCAGTTTATGAATTCAATTTCTAGGAACAATGTATTATTTAAGGGATCACATATTGTCCAATAATAATAATGAAGTCACTGCGTTGTTTGAAGACATTACTTCTCAGTTTAAACACATCACAATCAAAGCAGTTCATAGGGTTTTCGAAATTTTGCTTGGCCCCCCCTGAATGCAAGAATCTTAGGGGGCCCGGGCACAGTGGTAAATGCCGCCCTGAACAAGCGTTTTTCTTGTAGCTTTACACACAACATAATTCATCATAAAATTTTGGGTGCTGAATGGAAATCGCATTTCACCAATCAAATTTCGCTTTGTTGTAATTCAATTCAACACTTCCACTGAAAGCATGGTGGCAAGCATGCATGTTGTACACAGGTCCAATATTGGCGCAAAATAAAATAACAATGGTTGGTGTGTTTCTAGTTTGCAAATTACATTAATTCTGATGATAACTCAATAAATCTTGGATAACTAGCAGATTGACATTGCTATTTCTAACATGGCGAAGAGGAGAATAGCGCTGCCACGAGGATTTCATTTGATGCACGACTGAAGTGTGTAGATTCAGGTGGGTGTTTCACTGTTTTTCAATGCTTTCTTTTGAGGGCAGAACAATTGCACATTTTTTAAAGCGATTGATTTTGATTGAACCCGATTCAGAGAGCAGATTTGCAGCTTGAAAAGGTTATCGACATTGCTTCATTTATGGGTTATGGGGAACATCACCCATTGCACCACTCTGTATGTATTGCTATAAATATGTATTGCTCTAACAATTTGATAAACTTGTGTTCAATAGCTTGGGACACTTCTACAATAACAAGGTTATTGTCAGGCGATTGACAAGTTAGTTGAATGTTGTTCACATGGTATAATTTAATAGATTTAAATAAAGACTATTTACATGTCACTGATTTTTGCAAATAGAATCTGGATCCGTTTTAGCAAGAACTTGCTATGAAGTTGTTACCTGATATTTCACATATATTCAGATGCTGCCTCTTGAAAACTTGTTATTTTCCTCTTCTCAAGTCAAGTTCCCCAAGCTTTTGATTAAATGTTTAATTTCTTCTTGTGTTTCAGGCATGCTTGGTTTGCAATTGAGAACTTGTCTGTGTGAAGATCTATTTGTTGGGAAGATGAACCTGGGTAAGTCTTGACAATTTAAAGTCTTATTTGTATTGGCAGCACACAACAGTAGGAGAGAGGCTTCAGATTATATTTCAACTAGTTAGAGATGATAGAGGATAGTAACACAATGTTGAGTTGAGTGCAAGATATTTTTAGTTGAACTTTGAAGTATTTTCCAGCTGAAAAAAAACTAGGATGCTTTCTTCTTACTTTATGTGACTAAAAGTAGCTATGGTGACATGATAACAAAATCTTATTTTTCAATCAGTTATATTGCATAGAATATCTGATTTCATTGTTTCTATGATTTCACAGTGATTACTGCTAATGTAATTTGATCATGTTTTCACATTATTAGTGGGATTTTCCCCTCTTCCCAAACCGGGTAGCTTTTTGAATCTTATTTATAAATATCATTTCTTGGCCTTGACTTTATTTTGTTCAATGTGTTTAGACACTACGCCACCATACTCGATTTGAAAATGTTAGAAAATGGAGATATTTGGGTAATATTTAAGGAGTTGTCAATTTCAAAGCATAGAAAACTAATTCAAGCTAACACCAGTCATTATATGGGGAACACAAGTGAATAGAAGCCATCATGTGGAGAACACATGTTAATACAATTGTTTAAATGAAGGCCACAAAATGCAAGTACAGAGACTGGGCATTTACAACATCAGGACCAAAAATTTGGAATAACCCTTTAAGTGTCATAAGGAAGACCCATGCTCAGAAACTGTTAAAATCATATTTAAAATGTTTTGAAGATTTGCAAATCTTTCTAATTTCTATGCAATAATAAGTTCAATAAGTAGTCCACACTTGTGCAAAGTGTCTGCAAAACATGCAGTGATAGTAACTGTGGCTAATCCAGTATTATGAACACAAAAATCCAGAAAGTTTGAATCTGCGATATCTGGAACCTTGCATAACTCAAACCAATTTGTATTTCCCTTGAAAGCTTTGCTCGTGGTTGCAAGTATCTTGTTTCAAACGATCACTAAGTACAACGATATAGTGTAAAACTTGCTTTCATTAGTTCTAGTCTGCCTTAGTGATTGTTTTCCGGTGTTTTGATGATTTGGTCCGCGCCATTCGCTGAATCTATTTATCGAAATGATTTACTTACAGTACAGTTCTGCTTCTATTCGACTATTATCAGGGCTACAATATGATGTATACTTCTTTTATTATGATTCTTAATTATAATCGGCAAAATAGAAAAGCTACCTCGGGCGCATCTTTGACTGCAAAATCAGAATTGCGCAAAAATTTACCTCAAAGCTTGAATGCTAATTTATGTGATCTGTTTGATTTAAAAGAGCTCCGAGGTCGAATGAAACTTCAACGTGTGGCTTATTACTTGAAGCAAACTCCCTTGTTAAATCATTTTTCTTGCCTTTATGCGCAAAGCCATTTCATAAGGATAATACGGTGGTTGAGAAACCAAAACAGGTTAACGTGAACTTGAAATTCAGCATTTTGAAGTCAATACAAGCAAGAAGCAAAGAGCGCTAGTAGTACGCTTTGTCTTCTCAAAAAACGTACAAAGCCCTGCTTTCCTGCAGAAAATTTCCTGTCACAATGGAAAACTCATTTAGAAAAACAGTATGGAAATTTTGATTATACGCACGAGTAAGTAGACAACCTCATATTTTATCCGATCTGGTCTAAATTTTTACTAAATATTATGCTGCATTTGTATGATTTTCCAATTTACTTTAGTCATGGTCAACAGGTCAACAACAACAAAAATTATACGTTACTTTCCTGAAGGAGAGTAAGTTTTTGTACAAATCAGAATAAACGTCAGATAAGGGATTAAAAACCTTACAAACAGAAGAACAAACACTGTCTGACGATAACAGCATGCTGCCTGACTAAAAATGTTATTTTCGGAATAATCGATATATTGGGCAATTTACGCAATATTTCAAATGTCACCACATCTTTTATAATAACAGGTCCCGCTCCCGCAGCAGCACCCCTGCACTAGCACTTTCGCAGTTTTGAATTGTTCGAAGGATGAGGAGAGTAAAAAAACGCGCGGCTGATCAGCGATGGCGCCGATGGACACAGGTGGCGCTGCCCTGCGCGTGTATGCCGTTCTACGAAGAGCATACGATACGATTCGTTCTTCGAGAATTCGAAACTGACATTAGGGTGTTGGTGGCACTAATCTACTGCTGGTCAGTTGGGATGCGTCTGACGACCACAACGATAGTTCTTGGCCTCTCAGAGCCAACAGTTGTCAACTGGTACAACCTGATGCGCGAGAAATGCTCACACAAATTGTTGGCTCTGCCATTCGTTTTTGGTGGCGTGGGACATATCGTCGAAATAGACGAAAGTTTCATGATAAAACGCAAGTACCAACGTGGTGACGTTAGGGCGCAGCATGACCAATGGGTGTTCGGCATGTACGACAGGACCACGCATGTCGGGTACATCCAATTCGTGGAAGCGCGGACTGCCAGGGTGCTCATTCCTATCATCAGAGCACACATTGCCCCTGGCAGTACCATCTATTCCGATGGATGGGCTTCCTATAGGAGGTTGCGAAGGTACGGCTACCAACACGGTCGGGTCATCCACCAGGACAACTTCGTGGACCCCATCACAGGTGTCCACATCAATGGTGTAGAGGCCTATTGGTCCATGGCAAAGCAAAAGATCAAAGCCGTGTATGGTAGCCGTCTCCAACTCATCTCATCGTACTTGGATGAGTTCATGTGGCGCGAGCGATTCGGCCAGCACACCGCTGTTGCATTTGGGCATATGCTGGAGCATATTGCGGAACACTATTCGTAATGGTGATTGTTTCCGAACACTGTGCATGTGTACATTACTTAATCAGTGCCATGTAGCTTTCTCTTTCTATAATTTTTATAACGTTTATGCTGACATTGTTTTTTGGAATTTGATATTTCCTACGCAGAACATGGCATTATTTACTTGACTATCCCTACAACTGTACACCTTCTCAACCCTAACCCTAATCCACTCGAGTATTGCCCACCTTTACACTCGCCCACCTTTGCAGTCTTGTAGCCTGTTAGCCCTGACATTCACCGAAGCTTCCCGGTCTTGACTTGCAGCCCTAACACTCACCCACCTTTTCAGTCTTGTTGCGTGTTAGCCCTGACATTCACCGAAGCTTCCCGGTCTTGACTTGCAGCCCTAACACTCACCCACCTTTGCGTACTCCCGCCCAGCTTTGTTGGCCTCGAGCGAGACATTAGTGAAACGTGTGCGTTAGGCCCCCGACAAAAAGGGGAGTAACTTTTGAACGCGGGGGTATTCCCCAAATATTATTGCAGATTCGGACTCAGTGTGGTAAGGCCTTTCTAATGATATATATTTCAACCCATTTGGGCGTGGTCCGTAAGGTTAAGATCCGCCGAAACCGACCCCTAAGATACCAAGAGAAGCTATAGTAACAGAAGCTATTACTAGTTTAATAAATTTTTAATAAAGACTATTTACAGGTCACTGATTTTTGCTAATAGAATCTGGACCAGTTTTAGCAAGAATTTGCTATGAAGTTTTTGCCTGATATATCACATATATTCAGATGCTGCCTCTTGAAAACTTGTTATTTTCCTCTTCTCAAGTCAAGTTCCCCAAGCTTTTTATTAAATGCTTAATTTCTTCTTGTATTTCAGGCATACTTGGTTTGCAATGGAGAACCTTGTCAGTGTGAAGATCTATTTATTGGGAAGATGAACCTGGGTAAGTCTTGACAATTTTGTTTAAAGTCTTATTTATATCAGCGGTGCAGGACAGTAGGAAAAAGGTGTCAGATTATATTTCAACTAGTTAGAAATGATAGAGGATAGTAACACAATGTTGAGTTGAGTGGAAGGTGTTTTTAGTTGAACTTTGAAATATTTTCTAGCTGAAAAGAAACTAGGATGCTTTCTTATTACTTTATGTGACTAAAAGTAGCTGTGGTCACATGATAACAAAATCTTGTTTTTCAATCAGTTATATTGCATAGAATATCTGATTTCATTGTTTCTATGATTTCACAGTGATTACTGCTAATGTAATTTGATCATGTTTTCACATTATTAGTGGGATTTTCCCCTCTTCCCAAACCGGGTAGCTTTTTGAATCTTATTTATAAATATCATTTCTTGGCCTTGACTTTATTTTGTTCAATGTGTTTAGACACTACGCCACCATACTCGATTTGAAAATGTTAGAAAATGGAGATATTTGGGTAATATTTAAGGAGTTGTCAATTTCAAAGCATAGAAAACTAATTCAAGCTAACACCAGTCATTATATGGGGAACACAAGTGAATAGAAGCCATCATGTGGAGAACACATGTTAATACAATTGTTTAAATGAAGGCCACAAAATGCAAGTACAGAGACTGGGCATTTACAACATCAGGACCAAAAATTTGGAATAACCCTTTAAGTGTCATAAGGAAGACCCCATGCTCAGAAACTATTAAAATCATATTTAAAATATCGATTCGGGCAATCAATTTAACAATGAATAGTATCACCAGAAGCTTCATGTTAGGAAAACGTTAATTTTTCCTACAAACGACTATATATTCGGTCGTACAAACAAACGACCATCCTCAGAGTCAATTAAAATGCAATAGCGTAAATTAACAAATTAAAAATCGTTAACAAAGCTCGATAATGCTACCAGCAAAAATCAAAAGAACGATATATACGAAAAAGGAACGTCAATTAAAAAGTTGTAAAGGAGTTGATTTCTCTTGGCAATTGAGCACAGGTTTTTCTCTTTTAATCATAATAGATTCAGCTATGGTTCGAATATAATAATTATTTAATTTTTTATGTTTATTTATTACTGCAAAATCTTCAATAGTTGGTACCTTGTGTCCTGTTTCCAAATGATGCGTATAAACGTGCGATTTCGAATCTCTACCACAATGGTCTTTAATTCTTTCAGAAAAACGCCTGGCCGTCTCGCCAATGTAAGTTGCCCCACAGTCTTCCTCTTCACACTTGTACTTATATACAATGCCATGCTCATGCTCTTTCATCTGTTTGTCTTTAACATTGAAGCACGTACTCAACTTGGTGCCAGTGTAGACAATCTTAGTCACATGACTATTATCCACTTTGTCGATAACTTTAACCAACGAGTTGATCAGTTTTTCGCCTTTAACGCCGTAATAAGGAACTAAAAGTGTGGATTCTTTGAACTAAAATTAACGTTTTCCTAACATGAAGCTTCTGGTGATACTATTCATATTTAAAATATTTTGAAGATTTGCAAATCTTTCTAATTTCTATGCAATAATAAGTTCAATAAGTAGTCAATAAGTTCAATAAGTAGTCAATAAGTCCACACTTGTGCAAAGTTTCTGCAAAACATGCAGTGATAGTAACTGTGGCTAATCCAGTATCATTAACACAAAAAATCCAGAAAGTTTGAATGTGCGATATCTGGAACCTTGGATAACTTGAACCAATTTGTATTTCCCTTGAAAGCTTTGCTCGTGGTTGCAAGTATCTTGTTTCAAACGATCACTAAGTACAACGACATAGTGTAATACTCGCTTTCTTTCAGTCATTAGTCTGCTTTAAAGTTGGAAAATAGAAAAGCTACCTTGGGCGCACTTTTGTCTGTGGGAAATCAAGTACTGCTCGAAAATTTACCTCAGAACTTGAATGCTAATTTCTGTGATCTATTTCAGTTAAAAGAGCTCAGTTCAGTTCAGAAATCTTTAACATGTTTTTACACCATCCTGTAGTGTGGACGATCTTCTAAATGCTTTGCTTGGAAAATAGCGAGTGTTTATTACCCGTCTTTCTTGTCTTCTTGTGTATAAATTGGTGAACATTTTTTTAAGAATTCCAAAAACAAATTTTTTCAGACCGTTCGTTTCAGACGATTAAATATTTGGACAAAATTGTGTCCGAAATTTTAATTGTCCGAAATTACTTGCTGTCCGAACGTTTTATTGACCGAAAGTTTTTTTCGGAAGACACAGAAATACACACAAAAATGGTCAATTTTCATCAAAATTAATCATCTATATAATTTCGCGCTTTTCGCATTTATCTTCAGCATTTTTGTTTTCTTCGTCCTCGTGTTCGTTATTTTCAATGAGGAGAGGCCAATCAAGCTGAAGGGCACATTGTTTGAGCAACGTAATTTTTTAAACGTTGAGCTTAGAGCTTTTTTGTCAACGCAACTGATCTACGAGGGAAACACCAATATGCTAGATTCCCAGAAGGCTTTGATGTGACATACATCAAACAATTGGAGCAACGAAAAAAGTGATACAGCTGTTGAATTCAGTGATTTTTTCTCTTCGTGTCAAAAGAACGAGATGAATTGAAGCTCCCGAGGGAATAGAGAGCCATGATCATCTTGATGTGTTCAAGGAGCAAATAATAGATTCAGTCCTTCAATTAATTGAAGACAACTACTGTGTCAGTATGTTTGTGCCAGCTAATTTAACACATCATTTTCAGCCACTGGATCCTATACTGTCAATGGTCCGGCAAAAATTTCTAAAATCAAAGTTTAAAGAGTTGTATGCCAACAGTGTCGGGCCCAGATCAATTGTGGAATTGAAGTCCATCCTATTGAAGTTTCACGAAAGCTTTTTACGATGAAAAGTTTCTTGTCCAAAGTTTTCTGTTTGAATGTACTCACCAATAACGTGAATATCGGGCCAGGCCCGAAATGTCCCCTGGCAGTTTTAGATACCTTCGATTATGGGGAATCAGAATTCGAAATAAAATTTGGGCTAGGCAGTTTGATAGATGATGGTAGTAGTATGTAACTTCCCTGTCCAAAACAAACGTCAGATAAGGGATTAAAAACCTTACAAACAGAAGAACAAACACTGTCTAACGATAACAGCATGCTGCCTGACTAAAAATGTTATTTTCGGAATAATCGATATATTAGGCAATTTACGCAATATTTCAAATGTCACCACATCTTTTATGATAACAGGTCCCGCAGCAGCACCCCTGCATGAGCACTTTTGCAGTTTTGAATTGTACAAGGATGAGGAAAGTCAAAAGACGGGCGGCTGATCAGCTGCAATAGTATTGTACTGTATAAAATCAGTACATATTCACTTGTTTTAAATAAGCGCGGAATAGTTATAATCATGTAATAATAGTGTAAGAATAATAATCAGGTTTCAATTGCAAATTGTTAAGAAAACGTTGCCTAACAATTGGTTATTGTCCTTAGAGGGTGTAGATAATGTACACAGATGTGTAGATGTGTAGTTTCCGTAAATCTGGAAAAACGAAATTTTAGTCTGAATATTGTTCAATATTAAGCAAAATTAAAGCTATACGATGCAGCCAATCAATGAAGTTATTGGTTTAAACGTTTTGTTTTTGCAATACATTTGTCAGAAATCGTCCTTTCGTTGACCTAACTTCTGACTTCCCGTTAGATTGTAAACTCGAATAAAATAGACTTCTGTGACTTTAGGAGACTGTATTAGTTGAATCGTGTGACATAGAGTTCGTTCCAATGAAGATCCATCTACACTGGAGCTTAGAATGTTACAACTGATAAATTTACTCTAAACGGTTTCTTTTATAGCTCTAAAGAGTGTGTGTATTTACTGCGTGACATCATACAAGTTACATCACGTTACGCATTTGGCTCTGTATTGCTTAGTAACAACATGCATGCAGCTAAATATTGACACCTACGTACGATACACTCTGACAACAAAATACAACAAAACAGACGTTATTTTTAGCCTAAACGTAATCAGCTTACATAATCGACGAAATTAAACAATGACAAAATATAAATGTAAATGCGATTGAGAGGTGTCTAGTCTGAGTCGATCAGTAGTGGATTTATTCATCACACATTCACTAAAACATAGCTATTCTACCAATTCAAGACTGCGCGAAAATATCAAAGAATAGTACCTACGCGAATTTACGTACGCGCGAATTATAATACATACAGCACGAAATTTAATACGCCTGAGGTATTTCTGATTTAGTAATTGTGTCGATTCTTATTCCTGGGATTTACCTTTGCCACCTTTTTATGATAAATTTGCCATGTTCATTACCAAAGAGACAGTTTTCTAGCATTTTTTAAGGAATTCTAACTAGTGGGGAAAATTTTTCAAAAGGGCCACAAAAAACTGGAAAACCTTATGACGACGACGCCCTGAAGTCACACGTACAAAGTAGAATACGTCTATTGCACGTTGACCATTTTTTAAAATCATACTTTCTTTACAAAAACATCTAAATCTTTAGAAAAACAAAGAGTGCTAAAGAGTGCCATTCTCTTTTTGAAAAATTGTTTTAATAAAGTCCCTCTCTTTGTAAAGTTCATTGCACGGTTGCCTATTACGTCGTTCTTTTATTTTTAAAAACTCAACAACAGCAGGCCTTGGAAGCTATTGCTAATGGTTCAGAAGGAAGAAAGAATAATAACAGTTCAGATTTGTTAACACAAAAACTATTTAGAGTATTTTAAAGCTAAGAAATCTTTGCAATTTGATAAGACAAGTTAGGGCCTGCTGGGGAAATTTCCCCAGTAGTTAGTATGTTAAAAAATGGCCTGTCAGCATGTAAATCTGGAGTTAAATTGTTTTCTCTTATAGTATCCTGGACTGCAAATTTCCATTAAGTCTGACTGAGGAAAGGAATGTAACGAGTTAGAGGAAAGTGAATTAGAGATAACGAGATCGAATTTATCTGCTCAAGGAAACCCTTCAACAACGTGGCACGTTTATTTAATAATGTTCATCATATTATTCGGGGATTTATGGTATGTCTAGCACATTTGTGTGATTTTGGTGCACACTTTCTCACTGTGAATTTTAACCATTATAAATCTATATCTATGTCCTCAGGATGAATATTCAACTCGCACCACGTTTGATGTAGACTGTGATTCAGTTCTTTGTGAGAATAAGGAAATGGAAGCAGATGAAGATCTTTCTGAAGAAGCTATTAAGTATTTTCAAAGCAACAAGAGTTTGCCTCTGCACAAAAATTGCGTGATATACAGGAAATACCCAGATATGCTTGAGGGGGTAAATTTTGAAAGTCAAAATCTCGACAATGGAACCCACGCGTGTCACAACAACTGCAAACTTTTTCATCAATCAAACAGCACTAAACTTGTTTCCTCCATGCAACTTGCAAGGCAATGGCTTCTCTTGCTCATACAATAAGAGAGAGAGCAAACAAGAGTTTACGGAGTCGATCAACAAGCCGGAGCATTATAGCATTATAGACCCAATATAGTATACAATAAAAACAGACCCAATACAATATACCTAATCAATTCTGTTACTTGGGAGCATTATAAACTACGCACAGATCCACCAGAAGAAGAATGCCAGTGGTCAAGTTGTAGGCGGAACAATTAACGAGAGAGTTGGCTCGACGAAATGGGTGCAAAGAAAGCCAAATTTCAAAAAATCATTCGCTGTTATAAAGAAAAGACCAGTACATAAAGCCACAATTAAGAAACACATTGTTCAGTTTATTCTACATCATGTCATTGTCTGAGTACCACAGCATCTAACTAAAAACAAAAAGATAATACCTTTGAATGCACCAATATGACTTTAAGCTACTACTTCGATTGCGAAGAAGAAGTTTTAAAGTAAAATTAAGGTGATGCTAAAACCCCAAAACTTTCTTGTTTGTGTCGGTTTTTCATTCTAAAGTTCAATATTTTAAGTTCCAGTTCATATTGGACGAAGTTATCTCGTGAAGTTCATTTACTTTGTTTGTCGTTGTAAACGTAAATAGTATTTTCCGTATCATACTGACTACGATGGAATCAGGAATACGTCGTCAGAAATGCAATTCATGCTTTTTATAATAGTTTTTAAATTCAAGGTATGTTGATTTTACTTCTATTACAAAATCCAAGCTTTGTTAAGCCGTGAATTGCCTCGATTTCGTAAACTGCCGTAGCTCTAATATGTTAAGTTCCTTTAAGTTCGAGTTCATGTTCGACGAATTTATCTCATGAGATTCATCTATTTTGTTTCTTGTTGTAGAGGGAATAGTATTTTCTGTATCATTCTGATTACGGTGGAGTCAAAAATACGTTGTAAGAAATATGACTGATGCTTTTTATGCTTGTGTTTATATTGAAGGTTTGTTGTATTTATTTTTATTGCAAATTCTACGTTAGTTGCCTCGATTTCGTAAACTGCCGTACCTCTAATCCATTAAGTTCCTTTAAGTTCGAGTTCATTTTTGACGAATTTATCTCATGAAATTCATCTATTTTGTTTCTTGTTGTAGAGGGAATAGTATTTTCTGTATCATACTGATTACGGTGGAGTCAAAAATACGTCGTAAGAAATATGACTGATGCTTTTTATGCTTGTGTTTATATTGAAGGTTTGTTGTATTTATTTTTATTGCAATTCTAAACTTGTTAAGCCGTTATTGCCTCGATTTCGTAAACTGCCGTACCTCTTATCCATTAAGTTCCTTTAAGTTCGAGTTCATGTTCGACGAATTTATCTCATGAAATTCATCTATTTTGTTTCTTGTTGTAGAGGGAATAGTATTTTCTGTATCAAACTGATTACTGTGGAGTCAAAAATACGTCGTAAGAAATATGACTATGCTTTTTATGCTTGTGTTTATATTGAAGGTATGTTGTATTTATTTTTATTGCAGATTCCAAACTTTGTTAAGCCGTTAATTGCCTCGATTTCGTAAACTGCCGTACCTCTAATCCATTAAGTTCCTTTCAGTTCGAGTTCATTTTCGACAAGTTTAGTTCGTGAAATTTATCTATTTCGTTTCTCGTTGTAGAGGGAATAGTATTTTCTGTATCATACTGTTACGGTGGAATCAAAAATACGTCGTAAGAAATATGACTGATGCTTTTTATGCTGGTGTTTAAACTGAAGGTATGTGGTATTTATTTTTATTGCAGATTCTACGTTAGTTGCCTCGATTTCGTAAACTGCCATAGCTCTAATCCATTAAGTTCCTTTAAGTTCGAGTTCATGTTCGACGAATTTATCTCATGAAATTCATCTATTTTGTTTCTTGTTGTAGAGGGAATAGTATTTTCTGTATCATACTGATTACGGTGGAGTCAAAAATACGTCGTAAGAAATATGACTGATGCTTTTTATGCTTGTGTTTATATTGAAGGTTTGTTGTATTTATTTTATTGCAATTCTAAACTTGTTAAGCCGTTATTGCCTCGATTTCGTAAACTGCCGTAGCTCTAATCCATTAAGTTCCTTTAAGTTCGAGTTCATGTTCGACGAATTTATCTCATGAAATTCATCTATTTTTTTTTCGTTGTAAAAGGAATAGTTTTTTCCGTATCATACTGAGTACGATGGAGACCAATACGTCTAAGAAATGTGATTCATGCTTTTTATGCTTGTGTTTAAACTGAAGGTATGTTGTATTTATTTTATTCAGATTCTAAACTTGTTAAGCCGTTATTGCTCGATTTCGTAAACTGCCGTAGCTCTAATCATTAAGTTCTTTAAGTTCGAGTTCATGTTCGACGAATTTATCTCATGAAATTCATCTATTTCGTTTTTCGTTGTAGAGGAATAGTATTTTCTGTATCATACTGATTACGTGGAGTCAAATACGTCTAAGAAATATGACTATGCTTTTTATGCTTGTGTTTAAACTGAAGGTATGTTGTATTTATTTTATTGCAGATTCTAAACTTGTTAAGCCGTTATTGCCTCGATTTCGTAAACTGCCGTAGCTCTAATCATTAAGTTCTTTAAGTTCGAGTTCATGTTCGACGAATTTATCTCATGAAATTCATCTATTTCGTTTTTCGTTGTAGAGGAATAGTATTTTCCGTATCATACTGAGTACGATGGAGTCAAAATACGTCCTAAGAAATGTGACTCATGCTTTTTATGCTTGTGTTTAAACTGAAGGTATGTTGTATTTATTTATTCAGATTCTAAACTTGTTAAGCCGTTATTTGCTCGATTTCGTAAACTGCCGTAGCTCTAATCCATTAAGTTCTTTAAGTTCGAGTTCATGTTCGACGAATTTATCTCATGAAATTCATCTATTTCGTTTCTTGTTGTAGAGGAATAGTATTTTCTGTATCATACTGATTACGATGGAGTCAAAATACGTCTAAGAAATATGACTGATGCTTTTTATGCTTGTGTTTAAACTGAAGGTATGTTGTATTTATTTTTATTGCAAACTTGTTAAGCCGTTATTGCCTCGATTTCGTAAACTGCCTTACCTCTAATCCATTAAGTTCCTTTAAGTTCGAGTTCATGTTCGACGAATTTATCTCATGAAATTCATCTATTTTGTTTCTTGTTGTAGAGGGAATAGTATTTTCTGTATCATACTGATTACTGTGGAGTCAAAAATACGTCGTAAGAAATATGACTGATGCTTTTTATGCTTGTGTTTATATTGAAGGTATGTTGTATTTATTTTTATTGCAGATTCAAACTTTGTTAAGCCGTTATTGCCTCGATTTCGTAAACTGCCGTACCTCTAATCCATTAAGTTCCTTTCAGTTCGAGTTCATGTTCGACGAATTTATTCATGAAATTCATCTATTTGTTTCTTGTTGTAGAGGGAATAGTATTTTCTGTATCATACTGTTACGGTGGATCAAAAATACGTCGTAAGAAATATGACTGATGCTTTTTATGCTGTGTTTAACTGAAGGTATGTGTATTTATTTTTATTGCAGATTCTACGTTAGTTGCCTCGATTTCGTAAACTGCCTACTCTAATCCATTAAGTTCCTTTAAGTTCGAGTTCATGTTCGACGAATTTATCTCATGAAATTCATCTATTTTGTTTCTTGTTGTAGAGGGAATAGTATTTTCTGTATCATACTGATTACGGTGGAGTCAAAAATACGTCGTAAGAAATATGACTGATGCTTTTTATGCTTGTGTTTATATTGAAGGTTTGTTGTATTTATTTTTATTGCAATTCTAAACTTGTTAAGCCGTTATTGCCTCGATTTCGTAAACTGCCGTAGCTCTAATCCATTAAGTTCCTTTAAGTTCGAGTTCATGTTCGACGAATTTATCTCATGAAATTCATCTATTTCGTTTTTCGTTGTAGAGGAATAGTATTTTCTGTATCATACTGATTACGTGGAGTCAAAATACGTCGTAAGAAATATGACTGATGCTTTTTATGCTTGTGTTTAACTGAAGGTATGTTGTATTTATTTTATTGCAGATTCTAACTTGTTAAGCCGTTATTGCCTCGATTTCGTAAACTGCCGTAGCTCTAATCCATTAAGTTCCTTTAAGTTCGAGTTCATGTTCGACGAATTTATCTCATGAAATTCATCTATTTGTTTCTTGTTGTAGAGGAATAGTATTTTCTGTATCATACTGATTACGTGGAGTCAAAAATACGTCGTAAGAAATATGACTATGCTTTTTATGCTTGTGTTTAAACTGAAGGTATGTTGTATTTATTTTTATTGCAGATTCTAACTTGTTAAGCGTTATTGCCTCGATTTCGTAAACTGCCGTACTCTAATCCATTAAGTTCCTTTAAGTTCGAGTTCATGTTCGACGAATTTATCTCATGAAATTCATCTATTTGTTTCTTGTTGTAGAGGGAATAGTATTTTCTGTATCATACTGATTACGTGGAGTCAAAATACGTCGTAAGAAATATGACTGATGCTTTTTATGCTTGTGTTTAAATGAAGGTATGTTGTATTTATTTTATTGCAGATTCTAAACTTGTTAAGCCGTTATTGCCTCGATTTCGTAAACTGCCGTAGCTCTAATCCATTAAGTTCCTTTAAGTTCGAGTTCATGTTCGACGAATTTATCTCATGAAATTCATCTATTTGTTTCTTGTTGTAGAGGGAATAGTATTTTCTGTATCATACTGATTACGTGGAGTCAAAATACGTCGTAAGAAATATGACTGATGCTTTTTATGCTTGTGTTTAACTGAAGGTATGTTGTATTTATTTTATTGCAGATTCTAAACTTGTTAAGCCGTTATTGCCTCGATTTCGTAAACTGCCGTACTCTAATCCATTAAGTTCCTTTAAGTTCGAGTTCATGTTCGACGAATTTATCTCATGAAATTCATCTATTTCGTTTTTCGTTGTAGAGGGAATAGTATTTTCTGTATCATACTGATTACGTGGAGTCAAAATACGTCGTAAGAAATATGACTGATGCTTTTTATGCTTGTGTTTAAACTGAAGGTATGTTGTATTTATTTTATTGCAGATTCTAAACTTGTTAAGCCGTTATTGCCTCGATTTCGTAAACTGCCGTAGCTCTAATCCATTAAGTTCCTTTAAGTTCGAGTTCATGTTCGACGAATTTATCTCATGAAATTCATCTATTTGTTTCTTGTTGTAGAGGGAATAGTATTTTCTGTATCATACTGATTACGTGGAGTCAAAATACGTCGTAAGAAATATGACTGATGCTTTTTATGCTTGTGTTTAATGAAGGTATGTTGTATTTATTTTTATTGCAGATTCTAAACTTGTTAAGCCGTTATTGCCTCGATTTCGTAAACTGCCGTACTCTAATCCATTAAGTTCCTTTAAGTTCGAGTTCATGTTCGACGAATTTATCTCATGAAATTCATCTATTTTGTTTTTCGTTGTAGAGGAATAGTATTTTCTGTATCATACTGATTACGTGGAGTCAAAATACGTCGTAAGAAATATGACTGATGCTTTTTATGCTTGTGTTTAAACTGAAGGTATGTTGTATTTATTTTATTGCAGATTCTAAACTTGTTAAGCCGTTATTGCCTCGATTTCGTAAACTGCCGTAGCTCTAATCCATTAAGTTCCTTTAAGTTCGAGTTCATGTTCGACGAATTTATCTCATGAAATTCATCTATTTCGTTTCTTGTTGTAGAGGAATAGTATTTTCTGTATCATACTGATTACGTGGAGTCAAAATACGTCGTAAGAAATATGACTGATGCTTTTTATGCTTGTGTTTAACTGAAGGTATGTTGTATTTATTTTATTGCAGATTCTAAACTTGTTAAGCCGTTATTGCCTCGATTTCGTAAACTGCCGTACCTCTAATCCATTAAGTTCCTTTAAGTTCGAGTTCATGTTCGACGAATTTATCTCATGAAATTCATCTATTTGTTTCTTGTTGTAGAGGGAATAGTATTTTCTGTATCATACTGATTACGTGGAGTCAAAATACGTCGTAAGAAATATGACTGATGCTTTTTATGCTTGTGTTTAACTGAAGGTATGTTGTATTTATTTTTATTGCAGATTCTAAACTTGTTAAGCCGTTATTGCCTCGATTTCGTAAACTGCCTTACCTCTAATCCATTAAGTTCCTTTAAGTTCGAGTTCATGTTCGACGAATTTATCTCATGAAATTCATCTATTTCGTCTCTCGTTATAGAAGTAATAGTATTTACTGTATCATACTGATTACTGTGGAGT
>RQOL01000129.1:0-25992 GCA_013076295.1 Sanderia malayensis
CAGCTGTAATAACGTGAATTCATGTGCGATTAGTGTGCAGTAATGTTATATCACTGAAAACAAGCAAATGCATGTGTAAATTACTTAGTTTCAGCTGTAAAAACGTTGATTCATGTGCAATTAGTGTGCGTAATGTTAATATCACTGAAATCAAGCAAATGCATGTGTAATTTACTTAGTTTCACTGTAATAATGTTGATTCATGTGGAATTAGTGTGCAGTAATGTTAAAACCACTTGAGACAAGCAAATGCATGTGTATTTTACTTAGCTTCAGCTGTAATAACGTTCATTCTTGTGCAATTAGTGTGCAGTTATGTTATATCACTGAAAACAAGCAAATGCATGTGTAATTTTACTTAGTTTCAGCTGTAATAACGTGGATTCATGTGCAATTATTGTGCAGTAATGTTTATATCACTGAAAACAAGCGAATGCATGTGTAATTTACTTAGTTGCAGCTCTAATAACGTTGATTCATGTGCAATTAGTGTGCAGTAATGTTAAAAAACACTGAAAACAAGCAAATGCATGTGTATTTTACTTAGTTTCAGCTGTAATAACGTGGATTCATGTGCAATTTGTGTGCAGTAATGTTAATATCACTGAAAACAAGCAAATACATGTGTAAATTTCTTAGCTTCAGCTGTAAAAACGTTGATTCATGTGCAGTTGGTGTGCAGTAATGTTAGTATCACTGAAAACAAGTAAATGCATGTGTAATTTACTCAGTTTCCGCTGTAAAAACATTGATTCATGTGCAATTAGTGTGCAGTGATGTTAAAAACACTGAAAAAAAGCAAATGCATGTGTATTTTACTTAGTTTTCAGCTGTAATAACGTTCATTCTTGTGCAATTAGTGTGCAGTAATGTTAATATCACTGAAAACAAGCAAAGCATATGTATTTCACTTAGTTTCTGCTGTAATAATGTGGCTTCACGTGCAAATAATGTGCAGTAATGTTAAAATCACTGCAAACCAGCAAATGCAAGTGTAAATTACTTAGCTTCAGCTGTAAAAACGTGGATTCATGTGCAATTAGTGTGCAGTAATGTTGATATCACTGAAAACAAGTAAATGCATGTGTATTTACTAGTTTCAGCTGTAATCTTTGAATTATGTGCATTAGTGTGCAGTATGTTAATATCACTGAAAACAAGCAAATGCATGTGTAATTTACTTAGTTTTCAGCTGTAAAAACGTTGATTCATGTGCAATTAGTGTGCAGTAATGTTAATATCACTGAAAACAAGCAAATGCATGTGTATTTACTTAGTTTCAGCTGTAATAAATGATTCATGTGCAATTAGTGTGCAGTAATGTTAATATCACTGAAAACAAGCAAATGCATGTGTAATTTACTTAGTTTCAGCTGTAAAACGTTGATTCATGTGCAATTAGTGTGCAGTAATGTTAATATCACTGAAAACAAGCAAATGCATATGTATTTACTTAGTTTCAGCTGTAATAATGTGGCTTCATGTGCAAATAGTGTGCAGTAATGTTAAAATCACTGAAAACAGCAAATGCAATGTGTAATTACTTAGTTTCAGCTGTAAAACGTGGATTCATGTGCAATTAGTGTGCAGTAATGTTAATATCACTGAAAACAAGCAAATGCATGTGTAATTTACTTAGTTTCAGCTGTAAAACGTGATTCATGTGCAATTGTGTGCAGTAATGTTAATATAACTGAAAACAAGCAAATGCATGTGTAATTTACTTAGTTTCAGCTGTAAAAACGTTGATTCATGTGCAATTAGTGTGCAGTAATGTTAATATCACTGAAAACAAGCAAATGCATGTGTAATTTACTTAGTTTCAGCTGTAATAAGGATTCATGTGCAATTAGTGTCAGTAATGTTAATATCACTGAAAACAAGCAAATGCATGTGTATTTTACTTAGTTTCAGCTGTAATAACGTGGATTCATGTGCAACTAGTGTGCAGTAATGTTAATATCACTGAAAACAAGCAAATGCATGTGTATTTACTTAGTTTCTGCTGTAATAATGTGGCTTCATGTGCAATAGTGTGCAGTAATGTTAAATCACTGAAAACAAGCAAATGCATGTGTAATTTACTTAGTTTCAGCTGTAATAACATATCATGTGCAATTAGTGTGCAGTAATGTTAACATTGTGAAAACAAGCAATGCATGTGTAATTTACTTAGTTTCAGCTGTAATAACGTGGATTCATGTGCAATTTGTATGCAGTAATGTTAATATCACTGAAAGAAGCAAATGCATGTGTAATTTACTTAGTTTCAGCTGTAATAACGTGGATTCATGTGCAATTGTATGCAGTAATGTTAATATCACTGAAAGAAGCAAATGCATGTGTAATTTACTTAGTTTCAGCTGTAATAACTGGATTCATGTGCAATTGTGTGCAGTAATGTTAATATCACTGAAAACAAGCAAATGCATGTGTATTTACTTAGTTTGCTGTAATAATGTGGCTTCATGTGCAATAGTGTGCAGTAATGTTAAAATCACTGAAAACAGCAAATGCAATTGTAATTTACTTAGTTTCAGCAGTAGTAACATAAATCATGTGCAATTAGTGTGCAGTAATGTTAAAATCGGTGAAAACAAGCAAGTGCATATGTATTTACTTAGTTTGAGCTGTAACAACTATCATCATGTGCAATTAGTTTGCAGTAATGTTAAAATCGCTGAAAACAAGCAAATCATGTGTATTTACTTAGTTTCAGCTGTAATAATGTGGCTTCATGTGCAATTAGTGTGCAGTAATGTTAAAATCACTGAAAACAGCAAATGCATGTGTAATTTTTTAGTTTCAGCTGTAATAACATAAATTCATGTGCAATTAGTGTGCAGTATTAATTAATATCACTGAAAACAAGCAAATGCATGTGTATTTACTTAGTTTCAGCTGTAATAATTGGATTCATGTGCAATTTAGTGTGCAGTAATGTTAATATCACTGAAAACAAGCAAATGCATGTGTATTACTTAGTTTCAGCTGTAATGTGGATTCATGTGCAATTAGTGTGCAGTAATGTTAATATCACTGAAAACAAGCAAATGCATGTGTATTTTACTTAGTTTCAGCTGTAATAACGTGGATTCATGTGCAATTAGTGTGCAGTAATGTTAATATCACTGAAAACAAGCAAATGCATGTGTAATTTACTTAGTTTCAGCTGTAATAATAAATTCATGTGCAATTAGTGTGCAGTAATGTTAATATCACTGAAAACAAGCAAATGCATGTGTATTTACTTACTTTCAGCTGTAATAACTTAATTCATGTGCAATTAGTGTGCAGTAATGTTAATATCACTGAAAACAAGCAAATGCATGTGTAATTTACTTAGTTTCAGCTGTAATAACTTATTCATGTGCAATTAGTGTGCAGTAATGTTAATTTGAAAACAAGCAATGCATGTGTAATTTACTTAGTTTGAGCTGTAATAACGTGGATTCATGTGCAATTTTATGCAGTAATGTTAATATCACTGAAAAGAAGCAAATGCATGTGTAATTTATTATTCCAGCTTAATAACGTGGATTCATGTGCAATTTTGTGTGCAGTATGTTAATACTGAAAAAAGCAATGCAGTGTAATTTACTTAGTTTCAGCTGTATAACGTGGATTCATGTGCAATTTGTGTGCAGTAATGTTAAAAACACTGAAAACAAGCAAATGCATGTGTAAATTACTTAGTTTCAGCTGTAGAAACGTTGATTCATGTGGATTAGTGTGCAGTAATGTTAATGTCACTGAAAACAAGCAAATGCATGTGTAATTTACGTAGTTTCAGCTGTAATAACGTTGATTTATGTGCAATTAGTGTGCAGTAATGTTAATATCACTGAAAACAAGCAAATGCATGTGTAATTTACTTAGTTTAAGCTGTAATAACGTGAATTCATGTGCGATTAGTGTGCAGTAATGTTAATATCACTGAAAACAAGCAAATGCATGTGTAATTTACTTAGTTTCAGCTGTAAAAACGTTGATTCATGTGCAATTAGTGTGCAGTAATGTTAATATCACTGAAATCAAGCAAATGCATGTGTAATTTACTTAGTTTCACCTGTAATAATGTTGATTCATGTGGAATTAGTGTGCAGTAATGTTTAAAACCACTTGAGAACAAGCAAATGCATGTGTATTTTACTTAGCTTCAGCTGTAATAACGTTGATTCTTGTGCAATTAGTGTGCAGTAATGTTAATATCACTGAAAACAAGCAAATGCATGTGTAATTTACTTAGTTTCAGCTGTAATAACGTGGATTCATGTGCAATTAGTGTGCAGTAATGTTAATATCACTGAAAACAAGCAATGCATGTGTAATTTACTTAGTTGCTGTAATAACGTTGATTCATGTGCAATTAGTGTGCAGTAATGTTAAAACACTGAAAACAAGCAAATGCATGTGTATTTTACTTAGTTTCAGCTGTAATAACGTGGATTATGTGCATTTGTGTGCAGTAATGTTAATATCACTGAAAACAAGCAAATCATGTGTAAATTACTTAGCTTCAGCTGTAAAAACGTTGATTCATGTGCAGTTGTGTGCAGTAATGTTAGTATCACTGAAAACAAGTAAATGCATGTGTAATTTACTCAGTTTCCGCTGTAAAAACATTGATTCATGTGCAATTAGTGTGCAGTGATGTTAAAAACACTGAAAAAAAGCAAATGCATGTGTATTTTACTTAGTTTCAGCTGTAATAACGTTCATTCTTGTGCAATTAGTGTGCAGTAATGTTAATATCACTGAAACAAGCAAAAGCATATGTATTTCACTTAGTTTCTGCTGTAATAATGTGGCTTCACGTGCAAATAGTGTGCAGTAATGTTAAAATCACTGCAAACCAGCAAATGCAAGTGTAAATTACTTAGCTTCAGCTGTAAAAACGTGGATTCATGTGCAATTAGTGTGCAGTAATGTTGATATCACTGAAAACAAGTAAATGCATGTGTAATTTACTTAGTTTCAGCTGTAATAACTTTGAATTATGTGCAATTAGTGTGCAGTAATGTTAATATCACTGAAAACAAGCAAATGCATGTGTAATTTACTTAGTTTCAGCTGTAAAAACGTTGATTCATGTGCAATTAGTGTGCAGTAATGTAAATATCACTGAAACAAGCAATGCATGTGTATTTTACTTAGTTTCAGCTGTAATAACATGAATTCATGTGCGATTAGTGTGCAGTAATGTTAATATCACGGAAAACAAGCAAATGCATGTGTAAATTACTTAGTTTCAGCTGTAAAAACGTTGATTCATGTGCAATTAGTGTGCAGTAATGTTAATATAACTGAAAACAAGCAAATGCATATGTATTTCACTTAGTTTCTGCTGTAATAATGTGGCTTCACGTGCAATAGTGTGCAGTAATGTTAAAATCACTGCAAACCAGCAATGCAAGTGTAAATTACTTAGCTTCAGCTGTAAAACGTGGATTCATATGCAATTAGTGTGCAGCAATGTTAATATCCTAAAAACAAGCAAATGCATGTGTAAATTACTTAGTTTCAGCTGTAAAAACGTTGATTCATGTGCAATTAGTGTGCAGTAATGTTAATAACTGAAAACAAGCAAATGCATGTGTAATTTACTTAGTTTCAGCTGTAAAAACGTTGATTCATGTGCAATTAGTGTGCAGTAATGTTAATATAACTGAAAACAAGCAAATGCATGTGTAATTTACTTAGTTTCAGCTGTAATAACGTGGATTCATGTGCAATTTGTGTTCAGTAATGTTAATATCACTGAAAACAAGCAAATGCATGTGTAATTTACTTAGTTTCAGCTGTAATAACGTTGATTCATGTGCAATTTGTGTGCAGTAATGTTAATATCACTGAAAACAAGCATATGCATGTGTAAATTACTCAGCTTCAGCTGTAAAAACGTTGATTCATGTGCAGTTAGTGTGCAGTAATGTTAGTATCACTGAAAACAAGCAAATGCATGTGTAATTTACTTAGTTTCAGCTGTAAAAACGTTGATTCATATGCATTTAGTGTGCAGTTATGTTAATATCACCAAAAACAAGCAAATGCATGTGTAATTTACTCAGTTTCTGCTGTAAAAACATTGATTCATGTGCAATTAGTGTGCAGTAATGTTAAAAACACTGAAAACAAGCAAATGCATGTGTATTTTACTTAGTTTCAGCTGTAATAACGTGGATTCATGTGCAATTTGTGTGCAGTAATGTTAATATCACTGAAAACAAGCAAATGCATGTGTAAATTACTTAGCTTCAGCTGTAAAAACGTTGATTCATGTGCAGTTGGTGTGCAGTAATGTTAGTATCACTGAAAACAAGTAAATGCATGTGTAATTTACTCAGTTTCCGCTGTAAAACATTGATTCATGTGCAATTAGTGTGCAGTGATGTTAAAAACACTGAAAAAAAGCAAATGCATGTGTATTTACTTAGTTTCAGCTGTAATAACGTTCATTCTTGTGCAATTAGTGTGCAGTAATGTTAATATCACTGAAAACAAGCAAATGCATATGTATTTCACTTAATTTCTGCTGTAATAATGTGGCTTCACGTGCAAATAGTTTGCAGTAATGTTAAAATCACTGAAAACAGCAAATGCAAATGTAAATTACTTAGCTTCAGCTGTAAAAACGTGGATTCATGTGCAATTAGTGTGCAGTAATGTTAATATCACTGAAAACAAGTAAATGCATGTGTAATTTACTTAGTTTCAGCTGTAATAACTTTGAATTATGTGCAATTAGTGTGCAGTAATGTTAATATCACTGAAAACAAGCAAGTGCATGTGTAATTTACTTAGTTTCAGCTGTAAAACGTTGATTCATGTGCAATTAGTGTGCAGTAATGTAATATCACTGAAAACAAGCAAATGCATGTGTATTTTACTTAGTTTCAGCTGTAATAACATGAATTCATGTGCGATTAGTGTGCAGTAATGTTAATATCACGAAAACAAGCAATGCATGTGTAAATTACTTAGTTTCACTGTAAAAACGTTGATTCATGTGCAATTAGTGTGCAGTAATGTTAATATAACTGAAAACAAGCAAATGCATATGTATTTCACTAGTTTCTGCTGTAATAATGTGCTTCACGTGCAAATAGTGTGCAGTAATGTTAAAATCACTGAAACAGCAAATGCAAGTCAAAATTACTTAGCTTCAGCTGTAAAAACGGATTCATGTGCAATTAGTGTGCAGCAATGTTAATATCACTGAAAACAAGCAAATGCATGTGTAAATTACTTAGTTTCAGCTGTAAAAACGTTGATTCATGTCATTAGTGTGCAGTAATGTTAATATAACTGAAAACAAGCAAATGCATGTGTAATTTACTTAGTTTCAGCTGTAATAACGTGGATTCATGTGCAATTTGTGTTCAGTAATGTTAATATCACTGAAAACAAGCAAATGCATGTGTAATTTACTTAGTTTCAGCTGTAATAATGTTGATTCATGTGCAATTAGTGTGCAGTAATGTTAAAACACTGAAAACAAGCAAATGCATGTGTATTTTACTTAGCTTCAGCTGTAATAACGTTCATTCTTGTGCAATTAGTGTGCAGTAATGTTAATATCACTGAAAACAAGCAAATGCATGTGTAATTTACTTAGTTTCAGCTGTAATAACGTGGATTCATGTGCAATTAGTGTGCAGTAATGTTTATATCACTGAAAACAAGCAAATGCATGTGTAATTTACTTAGTTGCAGCTGTAATAACGTTGATTCATGTGCAATTAGTGTGCAGTAATGTTAATATCACTGAAAACAAGCAAATGCATGTGTATTTACTTAGTTTCAGCTGTAATAACGTTGATTCATGTGCAATTTGTGTGCAGTAATGTTAATATCACTGAAAACAAGCAAATGCATGTGTAATTTACTCAGCTTCAGCTGTAAAACGTTGATTCATGTGCAGTTAGTGTGCAGTAATGTTAGTATCACTGAAAACAAGCAAATGCATGTGTAATTTACTTAGTTTCAGCTGTAATAACGTTGATTCATGTGCAATTTGTGTGCAGTAATGTTAATATCACTGAAAACAAGCAAATGCATGTGTAAATTACTCAGCTTCAGCTGTAAAAACGTTGATTCATGTGCAGTTAGTGTGCAGTAATGTTAGTATCACTGAAAACAAGCAAATGCATGTGTAATTTACTTAGTTTCAGCTGTAAAAACGTGATTCATATGCATTTAGTGTGCAGTTATGTTAATATCACAAAACAAGCAAATGCATGTGTAATTTACTCAGTTTCTGCTGTAAAAACATTGATTCATGTGCAATTAGTGTGCAGTAATGTTAAAAACACTGAAAACAAGCAAATGCATGTGTATTTTACTTAGTTTCAGCTGTAATAACGTGGATTCATGTGCAATTTGTGTGCAGTAATGTTAATATCACTGAAAACAAGCAAATGCATGTGTAAATTACTTAGCTTCAGCTGTAAAAACGTTGATTCATGTGCAGTTGGTGTGCAGTAATGTTAGTATCACTGAAAACAAGTAAATGCATGTGTAATTTACTCAGTTTCCGCTGTAAAAACATTGATTCATGTGCAATTAGTGTGCAGTGATGTTAAAAACACAGAAAAAAAGCAAATGCATGTGTATTTTACTTAGTTTCAGCTGTAATAACGTTCATTCTTGTGCAATTATTCTGCAGTAATGTTAATATCACTGAAAACAAGCAAATGCATATGTATTTCACTTAATTTCTGCTGTAATAATGTGGCTTCACGTGCAATAGTGTGCAGTAATGTTAAATCACTGAAAACCAGCAAATGCAAGTGTAAATTACTTAGCTTCAGCTGTAAAAACGTGGATTCATGTGCAATTAGTGTGCAGTAATGTTAATATCACTGAAAACAAGCAAATGCATCTGTAATTTACTTAGTTTCAGCTGTAATAACGTTGATTTATGTGCAATTAGTGTGCAGTAATGTTAATATCACTGAAAACAAGCAAATGCATGTGTAATTTACTTAGTTTAGCTGTAATAACGTGATTTATGTGCAATTAGTGTGCAGTAATGTTAATATCACTGAAAACAAGCAAATGCATGTGTAAATTACTTAGCTTCAGCTGTAAAAACGTTGATTCATGTGCAGTTGTGTGCAGTAATGTTAGTATCACTGAAAACAAGTAAATGCATGTGTAATTTACTCAGTTTCCGCTGTAAAAACATTGATTCATGTGCAATTAGTGTGCAGTGATGTTAAAAACACGAAAAAAGCAAATGCATGTGTATTTACTTAGTTTCAGCTGTAATAACGTCATTCATGTGCAATTAGTGTGCAGTAATGTTAATATCACTGAAAACAAGCAAATGCATATGTATTTCACTTAATTTCTGCTGTAATAATGTGGCTTCACGTGCAAATAGTGTGCAGTAATGTTAAATCACTGAAAACCAGCAAATGCAAGTGTAATTACTTAGTTTCAGCTGTAAAACGTGGATTCATGTGCAATTAGTGTGCAGTAATGTTAATATCACTGAAAACAAGCAAATGCATCTGTAATTTACTTAGTTTCAGCTGTAATAACGTGATTTATGTGCAATTAGTGTGCAGTAATGTTAATATCACTGAAAACAAGCAAATGCATGTGTAATTTACTTAGTTTAAGCTGTAATAACGTGATTTATGTGCAATTAGTGTGCAGTAATGTTAATATCACTGAAAACAAGCAAATGCATGTTAATTTACTTAGTTTCAGCTGTAAAAACGTTGATTCATGTGCAATTAGTGTGCAGTAATGTAAAATCACTGAAAACAAGCAAATGCATGTGTAATTTACTTAGTTTCAGCTGTAAAACGTGATTCATGTGCATTTAGTGTGCAGTAATGTTAAAGCACTGAAACAAGCAAATGCATGTGTATTTTACTTAGTTTCAGCTGTAATAACTGAATTCATGTGCGATTAGTGTGCAGTAATGTTAATATCACTGAAAACAAGCAAATGCATGTGTAATTTACTTAGTTTCAGCTGTAAAAACGTTGATTCATGTGCAATTAGTGTGCAGTAATGTTAATACACTGAAAACAAGCAAATCATGTGTATTTTACTTAGTTTCAGCTGTAATAATGAATTCATGTGCATTAGTGTGCAGTAATGTTAATATCACTGAAAACAAGCAAATGCATGTGTAATTACTTAGTTTCAGCTGTAAAACGTGGATTCATGTGCAATTAGTGTGCAGTAATGTTAATATCACTGAAAACAAGCAAATGCATGTGTAATTTACTTAGTTTCAGCTGTAATAACGTGGATTCATGTGCAATTTGTGTTCAGTAATGTTAATATCACTGAAAAGAAGCAAATGCATGTGTAATATACTTAGTTTCAGCTGTAATAATGTTGATTCATGTGCAATTAGTGTGCAGTAATGTTAAAACACTGAAAACAAGCAAATGCATGTGTATTTTACTTAGCTTCAGCTGTAATAACGTTCATTCTTGTGCAATTAGTGTGCAGTAATGTTAATATCACTGAAAACAAGCAAATGCATGTGTAATTTACTTAGTTTCAGCTGTAATAACGTGGATTCATGTGCAATTAGTGTGCAGTAATGTTAATATCACTGAAAACAAGCAAATGCATGTGTAATTTACTTAGTTTCAGCTGTAATAACGGTGATTCATGTGCAATTAGTGTGCAGTAATGTTAAAAACACTGAAAACAAGCAAATGCATGTGTATTTTACTTAGTTTCAGCTGTAAGAACATCGGTTCATGTGCAATTGTGTGCAGTAATGTTAATATCACTGAAAACAAGCAAATGCATGTGTAATTTACTTTGTTTCAGCTGTAATAACGTGAATTCATGTGCGATTAGTGTGCAGTAATGTTAATATCACCGAAAACAAGCAAATGCATGTGTAATTTACTTAGTTTCAGCTGTAATAACGTGGATTCATGTGCAATTAGTGTGCAGTAAAGTTAACATCACTGAAAACAAGGAAATGCATGTGTATTTTACTTAGTTTTAGCTGTAATAATGTGGCTTCATGTGCAATTAGTGTGCAGTAATGTTAATATCACTGAAAACAAGCAAATGCATGTGTAATTTACTTAGTTTCAGCTGTAAAAACGTTGATTCATGTGCAATTAGTGTGCAGTAATGTTAATATCACTGAAATCAAGCAAATGCATGTGTAATTTACTTAGTTTCACCTGTAATAATGTTGATTCATGTGGAATTAGTGTGCAGTAATGTTAAAACCACTTGAGACAAGCAAATGCATGTGTATTTTACTTAGCTTCAGCTGTAATAACGTTCATTCTTGTGCAATTAGTGTGCAGTTATGTTAATATCACTGAAAACAAGCAAATGCATGTGTAATTTACTTAGTTTCAGCTGTAATAACGTGGATTCATGTGCAATTATTGTGCAGTAATGTTTATATCACTGAAAACAAGCGAATGCATGTGTAATTTACTTAGTTGCAGCTCTAATAACGTTGATTCATGTGCAATTAGTGTGCAGTAATGTTAAAATCACTGAAAACAAGCAAATACATGTGTAAATTTCTTAGCTTCAGCTGTAAAAACGTTGATTCATGTGCAGTTGGTGTGCAGTAATGTTAGTATCACTGAAAACAAGTAAATGCATGTGTAATTTACTCAGTTTCCGCTGTAAAAACATTGATTCATGTGCAATTAGTGTGCAGTGATGTTAAAAACACTGAAAAAAAGCAAATGCATGTGTATTTTACTTAGTTTCAGCTGTAATAACGTTCATTCTTGTGCAATTAGTGTGCAGTAATGTTAATATCACTGAAAACAAGCAAAAGCATATGTATTTCACTTAGTTTCTGCTGTAATAATGTGGCTTCACGTGCAAATAGTGTGCAGTAATGTTAAAATCACTGCAAACCAGCAAATGCAAGTGTAAATTACTTAGCTTCAGCTGTAAAAACGTGGATTCATGTGCAATTAGTGTGCAGTAATGTTGATATCACTGAAAACAAGTAAATGCATGTGTAATTTACTTAGTTTCAGCTGTAATAACTTTGAATTATGTGCAATTAGTGTGCAGTAATGTTAATATCACTGAAAACAAGCAAATGCATGTGTAATTTACTTAGTTTCAGCTGTAAAAACGTTGATTCATGTGCAATTAGTGTGCAGTAATGTAAATATCACTGAAAACAAGCAAATGCATGTGTATTTTACTTAGTTTCAGCTGTAATAACATGAATTCATGTGCGCTTAGTGTGCAGTAATGTTAATATCACGGAAAACAAGCAAATGCATGTGTAAATTACTTAGTTTCAGCTGTAAAAACGTTGATTCATGTGCAATTAGTGTGCAGTAATGTTAATATAACTGAAAACAAGCAAATGCATATGTATTTCACTTAGTTTCTGCTGTAATAATGTGGATTCACGTGCAAATAGTGTGCAGTAATGTTAAAATCACTGCAAACCAGCAAATGCAAGTGTAAATTACTTAGCTTCAGCTGTAAAAACGTGGATTCATGTGCAATTAGTGTGCAGCAATGTTAATATCACTAAAAACAAGCAAATGCATGTGTAAATTACTTAGTTTCAGCTGTAAAAACGTTGATTCATGTGCAATTTGTGTCCAGTAATGTTAATATAACTGAAAACAAGCAAATGCATGTGTAATTTACTTAGTTTCAGTTGTAAAAACGTTGATTCATGTGCAATTAGTGTGCAGTAATGTTAATATAACTGAAAACAAGCAAATGCATGTGTAATTTACTTAGTTTCAGCTGTAATAACGTGGATTCATGTGCAATTTGTGTTCAGTAATGTTAATATCACTGAAAACAAGCAAATGCATTTGTATTTTGCTTAGTTTCAGCTGTAATAACGTGGATTCACCTGCAACTAGTGTGCAGTAAAGTTAATATCACTGAAAACAAGCAAATGCATGTGTATTTCACTTAGTTGCTGCTGTAATAATGTGGCTTCAGGTGCAAATAGTGTGCAGCAATGTTAAAATCACTGAAAACCAGAAAATGCAATTGTAATTTACTTAGTTTCAGCAGTAGTAACATAAAATCATGTGCAATTAGTGTGCAGTAATGTTAACATTGGTGAAAACAAGCAATTGCATGTGTAATTTACTTAGTTTGAGCTGTAATAACGTGGATTCATGTGCAATTTGTATGCAGTAATGTTAATATCACTGAAGAGAAGCAAATGCATGTGTAATTTACTTAGTTTCAGCTGTAATAACGTGGATTCATGTGCAATTTGTATGCAGTAATGTTAATATCACAGAAGAGAAGCAAATGCATGTGTAATTTACTTAGTTCCAGCTGTAATAACGTGGATTCATGTGCAATTTGTGTGCAGTAATGTTAATATCACTGAAAAGAAGCAAATGCATGTGTATTTCACTTAGTTTCTGCTGTAATAATGTGGCTTCAGGTGCAAATAGTGTGCAGTAATGTTAAAATCACTGAAAACCAGCAAATGCAATTGTAATTTACTTAGTTTCAGCAGTAGTAACATAAAATCATGTGCAATTAGTGTGCGGTAATGTTAAAATCGGTGAAAACAAGCAAGTGCATATGTATTTTACTTAGTTTGAGCTGTAACAACCTAACATCATGTGCAATTAGTTTGCGGTAATGTTAAAATCGCTGAAAACAAGCAAATTCATGTGTATTTCACTTAGTTTCAGCAGTAATAATGTGGCTTCACGTGCAAATAGTGTGCAGTAATGCTAAAATCACTGAAAACCAGCAAATGCAAAAGTAATTTACTTAGTTTCAGCTGTAATAACTTAAATTCATGTGCAATTAGTGTGCAGTAGTGTTAAAATCGGTGAAAACAAGCAAGTGCATGTGTATTTTATTTAGTTTGAGCTGTAAGAACCTAACATCATGTGCAATTAGTGTGCAGTATTGTTAAAATCACTGAAACAAGCAAATGCGTGTGTATTTTACTTAGTTTGAGCTGTAATAATGTGGCTTCATGTGCAATTAGTGTGCAGTAATGTTAAAATCACTGAAAACCACCAAATGCATGTGTAATTTTTTTAGTTTCAGCTGTAATAACATAAATTCATGTCCAATTAGTGTGCAGTATTAATAATATCACTGAAAACAAGCAAATGCATGTGTATTTTACTTAGTTTCAGCTGCAATAATGTGGCTTCATGTGCAATTTGTGTGCAGTAATGTTAATATCACTGGAAACAAGCAAATGTATGTGTAATTAACTTAGTTTCAGCTGTAATAATGTGGTTTCATGTGCAATTAGTGTGCAGTAATATTAATATCACTGAAAACAAGCAAAGGCATTTGTATTTTGCTTAGTTTCAGCTGTAATAACGTGGATTCATGTGCAATTAGTGTGCAGTAATGTTAAAATCACTGAAAACAAGCAGATGCATGTGTAATTTACTTAGTTTCAGCTGTAATAATTTAAATTCATGTGCAATTAGTGTGGAGTATTGTTAATATCACTGAAAACAAGCAAATCCATGTGTATTTTACTTACTTTCAGCTGTAATAACTTAAATTCATGTGCAACTAGTGTGCAGTAAAGTTAATATCACTGAAAACAAGCAAATGCATGTGTAATTTACTCAGTTTCCGCTGTAATAACTTAAAATCATGTGCAATTAGTGTGCAGTAATGTTGAAATTGGTGAAAACAAGCAAGTGCATGTGTAATTTACTTAGTTTGAGCTGTAATAACGTGGATTCATGTGCAATTTGTATGCAGTAATGTTAATATCACTGAAAACAAGCAAATGCATGTGTAATTTACTTAGTTTCAGCTGTAATAACGTGGATTCATGTGCAATTTGTGTGCAGTAATGTTAATATCACTGAAAACAAGCAAATGCATGTGTAATTTACTTAGTTTCAGCTGTAATAACGTGGATTCATGTGCAATTTGTGTGCAGTAATGTTAAAAACACTGAAAACAAGCAAATGCATGTGTAAATTACTTAGTTTCAGCTGTAGAAACGTTGATTCATGTGGAATTAGTGTGCAGTAATGTTAATGTCACTGAAAACAAGCAAATGCATGTGTAATTTACGTAGTTTCAGCTGTAATAACGTTGATTTATGTGCAATTAGTGTGCAGTAATGTTAATATCACTGAAAACAAGCAAATGCATGTGTAATTTACTTAGTTTCAGCTGTAATAACGTGAATTCATGTGCGATTAGTGTGCAGTAATGTTAATATCACTGAAAACAAGCAAATGCATGTGTAATTTACTTAGTTTCAGCTGTAAAAACGTTGATTCATGTGCAATTAGTGTGCAGTAATGTTAATATCACTGAAATCAAGCAAATGCATGTGTAATTTACTTAGTTTCACCTGTAATAATGTTGATTCATGTGGAATTAGTGTGCAGTAATGTTAAAACCACTTGAGACAAGCAAATGCATGTGTATTTTACTTAGCTTCAGCTGTAATAACGTTCATTCTTGTGCAATTAGTGTGCAGTTATGTTAATATCACTGAAAACAAGCAAATGCATGTGTAATTTACTTAGTTTCAGCTGTAATAACGTGGATTCATGTGCAATTATTGTGCAGTAATGTTTATATCACTGAAAACAAGCGAATGCATGTGTAATTTACTTAGTTGCAGCTCTAATAACGTTGATTCATGTGCAATTAGTGTGCAGTAATGTTAAAAACACTGAAAACAAGCAAATGCATGTGTATTTTACTTAGTTTCAGCTGTAATAACGTGGATTCATGTGCAATTTGTGTGCAGTAATGTTAATATCACTGAAAACAAGCAAATACATGTGTAAATTACTTAGCTTCAGCTGTAAAAACGTTGATTCATGTGCAGTTGGTGTGCAGTAATGTTAGTATCACTGAAAACAAGTAAATGCATGTGTAATTTACTCAGTTTCCGCTGTAAAAACATTGATTCATGTGCAATTAGTGTGCAGTGATGTTAAAAACACTGAAAAAAAGCAAATGCATGTGTATTTTACTTAGTTTCAGCTGTAATAACGTTCATTCTTGTGCAATTAGTGTGCAGTAATGTTAATATCACTGAAAACAAGCAAAAGCATATGTATTTCACTTAGTTTCTGCTGTAATAATGTGGCTTCACGTGCAAATAGTGTGCAGTAATGTTAAAATCACTGCAAACCAGCAAATGCAAGTGTAAATTACTTAGCTTCAGCTGTAAAAACGTGGATTCATGTGCAATTAGTGTGCAGTAATGTTGATATCACTGAAAACAAGTAAATGCATGTGTAATTTACTTAGTTTCAGCTGTAATAACTTTGAATTATGTGCAATTAGTGTGCAGTAATGTTAATATCACTGAAAACAAGCAAATGCATGTGTAATTTACTTAGTTTCAGCTGTAAAAACGTTGATTCATGTGCAATTAGTGTGCAGTAATGTAAATATCACTGAAAACAAGCAATTGCATGTGTATTTTACTTAGTTTCAGCTGTAATAACATGAATTCATGTGCGATTAGTGTGCAGTAATGTTAATATCACGGAAAACAAGCAAATGCATGTGTAAATTACTTAGTTTCAGCTGTAAAAACGTTGATTCATGTGCAATTAGTGTGCAGTAATGTTAATATAACTGAAAACAAGCAAATGCATATGTATTTCACTTAGTTTCTGCTGTAATAATGTGGCTTCACGTGCAAATAGTGTGCAGTAATGTTAAAATCACTGCAAACCAGCAAATGCAAGTGTAAATTACTTAGCTTCAGCTGTAAAAACGTGGATTCATGTGCAATTAGTGTGCAGCAATGTTAATATCACTAAAAACAAGCAAATGCATGTGTAAATTACTTAGTTTCAGCTGTAAAAACGTTGATTCATGTGCAATTAGTGTGCAGTAATGTTAATATAACTGAAAACAAGCAAATGCATGTGTAATTTACTTAGTTTCAGCTGTAAAAACGTTGATTCATGTGCAATTAGTGTGCAGTAATGTTAATATAACTGAAAACAAGCAAATGCATGTGTAATTTACTTAGTTTCAGCTGTAATAACGTGGATTCATGTGCAATTTGTGTTCAGTAATGTTAATATCACTGAAAACAAGCAAATGCATGTGTAATTTACTTAGTTTCAGCTGTAATAACGTTGATTCATGTGCAATTTGTGTGCAGTAATGTTAATATCACTGAAAACAAGCATATGCATGTGTAAATTACTCAGCTTCAGCTGTAAAAACGTTGATTCATGTGCAGTTAGTGTGCAGTAATGTTAGTATCACTGAAAACAAGCAAATGCATGTGTAATTTACTTAGTTTCAGCTGTAAAACGTTGATTCATATGCATTTAGTGTGCAGTTATGTTAATATCACCAAAAACAAGCAAATGCATGTGTAATTTACTCAGTTTCTGCTGTAAAAACATTGATTCATGTGCAATTAGTGTGCAGTAATGTTAAAAACACTGAAAACAAGCAAATGCATGTGTATTTTACTTAGTTTCAGCTGTAATAACGTGGATTCATGTGCAATTTGTGTGCAGTAATGTTAATATCACTGAAAACAAGCAAATGCATGTGTAAATTACTTAGCTTCAGCTGTAAAAACGTTGATTCATGTGCAGTTGGTGTGCAGTAATGTTAGTATCACTGAAAACAAGTAAATGCATGTGTAATTTACTCAGTTTCCGCTGTAAAAACATTGATTCATGTGCAATTAGTGTGCAGTGATGTTAAAAACACTGAAAAAAGCAAATGCATGTGTATTTTACTTAGTTTCAGCTGTAATAACGTTCATTCTTGTGCAATTAGTGTGCAGTAATGTTAATATCACTGAAAACAAGCAAATGCATATGTATTTCACTTAATTTCTGCTGTAATAATGTGGCTTCACGTGCAAATAGTGTGCAGTAATGTTAAAATCACTGAAAACCAGCAAATGCAATGTAAATTACTTAGCTTCAGCTGTAAAAACGTGGATTCATGTGCAATTAGTGTGCAGTAATGTTAATATCACTGAAAACAAGTAAATGCATGTGTAATTTACTTAGTTTCAGCTGTAATAACTTTGAATTATGTGCAATTAGTGTGCAGTAATGTTAATATCACTGAAAACAAGCAAGTGCATGTGTAATTTACTTAGTTTCAGCTGTAAAAACGTTGATTCATGTGCAATTAGTGTGCAGTAATGTAAATATCACTGAAAACAAGCAAATGCATGTGTATTTTACTTAGTTTCAGCTGTAATAACATGAATTCATGTGCATTAGTGTGCAGTAATGTTAATATCACGGAAAACAAGCAAATGCATGTGTAAATTACTTAGTTTCAGCTGTAAAAACGTTGATTCATGTGCAATTAGTGTGCAGTAATGTTAATATAACTGAAAACAAGCAAATGCATATGTATTTCACTTAGTTTCTGCTGTAATAATGTGGCTTCACGTGCAAATAGTGTGCAGTAATGTTAAAATCACTGCAAACCAGCAAATGCAAGTCAAAATTACTTAGCTTCAGCTGTAAAAACGTGGATTCATGTGCAATTAGTGTGCAGCAATGTTAATATCACTGAAAACAAGCAAATGCATGTGTAAATTACTTAGTTTCAGCTGTAAAAACGTTGATTCATGTGCAATTAGTGTGCAGTAATGTTAATATAACTGAAAACAAGCAAATGCATGTGTAATTTACTTAGTTTCAGCTGTAATAACGTGGATTCATGTGCAATTTGTGTTCAGTAATGTTAATATCACTGAAAACAAGCAAATGCATGTGTAATTTACTTAGTTTCAGCTGTAATAATGTTGATTCATGTGCAATTAGTGTGCAGTAATGTTAAAAACACTGAAAACAAGCAAATGCATGTGTATTTTACTTAGCTTCAGCTGTAATAACGTTCATTCTTGTGCAATTAGTGTGCAGTAATGTTAATATCACTGAAAACAAGCAAATGCATGTGTAATTTACTTAGTTTCAGCTGTAATAACGTGGATTCATGTGCAATTAGTGTGCAGTAATGTTATATCACTGAAAACAAGCAAATGCATGTGTAATTTACTTAGTTGCAGCTGTAATAACGTTGATTCATGTGCAATTAGTGTGCAGTAATGTTAATATCACTGAAAACAAGCAAATGCATGTGTAATTTACTTAGTTTCAGCTGTAATAACGTTGATTCATGTGCAATTTGTGTGCAGTAATGTTAATATCACTGAAAACAAGCAAATGCATGTGTAATTTACTCAGCTTCAGCTGTAAAAACGTTGATTCATGTGCAGTTAGTGTGCAGTAATGTTAGTATCACTGAAAACAAGCAAATGCATGTGTAATTTACTTAGTTTCAGCTGTAATAACGTTGATTCATGTGCAATTTGTGTGCAGTAATGTTAATATCACTGAAAACAAGCAAATGCATGTGTAAATTACTCAGCTTCAGCTGTAAAAACGTTGATTCATGTGCAGTTAGTGTGCAGTAATGTTAGTATCACTGAAAACAAGCAAATGCATGTGTAATTTACTTAGTTTCAGCTGTAAAAACGTTGATTCATATGCATTTAGTGTGCAGTTATGTTAATATCACCAAAACCAAGCAAATGCATGTGTAATTTACTCAGTTTCTGCTGTAAAAACATTGATTCATGTGCAATTAGTGTGCAGTAATGTTAAAAACACTGAAAACAAGCAAATGCATGTGTATTTTAACTTAGTTTCAGCTGTAATAACGTGGATTCATGTGCAATTTGTGTGCAGTAATGTTAATATCACTGAAAACAAGCAAATGCATGTGTAAATTACTTAGTTCAGCTGTAAAAACGTGATTCATGTGCAGTTGGTGTGCAGTAATGTTAGTATCACTGAAAACAAGTAAATGCATGTGTAATTTACTCAGTTTCCGCTGTAAAACATTGATCATGTGCAATTAGTGTGCAGTGATGTTAAAAACACAGAAAAAAAGCAAATGCATGTGTATTTACTTAGTTTCAGCTGTAAATAACGTTCATTCTTGTGCAATTATTCTGCAGTAATGTTAATATCACTGAAAACAAGCAAATGCATATGTATTTCACTTAATTTCTGCTGTAATAATGTGGCTTCACGTGCAAATAGTGTGCAGTAATGTTAAATCACTGAAAACCAGCAAATGCAAGTGTAAATTACTTAGCTTCAGCTGTAAAAACGTGGATTCATGTGCAATTAGTGTGCAGTAATGTTAATATCACTGAAAACAAGCAAATGCATCTGTAATTTACTTAGTTTCAGCTGTAATAACGTTGATTTATGTGCAATTAGTGTGCAGTAATGTTAATATCACTGAAAACAAGCAAATGCATGTGTAATTTACTTAGTTTAAGCTGTAATAACGTTGATTTATGTGCAATTAGTGTGCAGTAATGTTAATATCACTGAAAACAAGCAAATGCATGTGTAAATTACTTAGCTTCAGCTGTAAAAACGTTGATCATGTGCAGTTGGTGTGCAGTAATGTTAGTATCACTGAAAACAAGTAATGCATGTGTAATTTACTAGTTTCGCTGTAAAAACATTGATTCATGTGCAATTAGTGTGCAGTATGTTAAAAACACAGAAAAAAAGCAAATGCATGTGTATTTACTTAGTTTCAGCTGTAATAACGTTCATTCTTGTGCAATTAGTGTGCAGTAATGTTAATATCACTGAAAACAAGCAAATGCATATGTATTTACTTAATTTCTGCTGTAATAATGTGTTCACGTGCAAATAGTGTGCAGTAATGTTAAAATCACATGAAAACCAGCAAATGCAAGTGTAAATTACTTAGCTTCAGCTGTAAAAACGTGGATTCATGTGCAATTAGTGTGCATAATGTTAATATCACTGAAAACAAGGCAAATGCATGTGTAATTTACTTAGTTTCAGCTGTAATAACGTTGATTTATGTGCAATTAGTGGCAGTAATGTTAATATCACTGAAAACAAGCAAATGCATGTGTAATTTACTTAGTTTCAGCTGTAATAACGTGATTTGTGCAATTAGTGTGCAGTAATGTTAATATCACTGAAAACAAGCAAATGCATGTGTAATTTACTTAGTTTCAGCTGTAAAAACGTTGATTCATGTGCAATTAGTGTGCAGTAATGTTAATATCACTGAAAACAAGCAAATGCATGTGTAATTTACTTAGTTTCAGCTGTAAAACGTTGATTCATGTGCAATTAGTGTGCAGTAATGTTAATATCACTGAAACAAGCAAATGCATGTGTAATTTACTTAGTTTCAGCTGTAATAACGTGATTCATGTGCATTAGTGTGCAGTAATGTTAATATCACGAAAACAAGCAAATGCATGTGTAATTTACTTAGTTTCAGCTGTAAAAACGTTGATTCATGTGCATTAGTGTGCAGTAATGTTAATAGCTGAAAACAAGCAAATGCATGTGTATTTTACTTAGTTTCAGCTGTAATAACTGAATTCATGTGCATTAGTGTGCAGTAATGTTAATATCACGAAACAAGCAAATGCATGTGTAATTACTTAGTTTCAGCTGTAAAACGTGATTCATGTGCAATTAGTGTGCAGTAATGTTAATATCACTGAAAACAAGCAAATGCATGTGTAATTTACTTAGTTTCAGCTGTAATAACGTGATTCATGTGCAATTAGTGTGCAGTAATGTTAATATCACTGAAAAAAGCAAATGCATGTGTAATTTACTTAGTTTCAGCTGTAATAATGTTGATTCATGTGCAATTAGTGTGCAGTAATGTTAAATCACTGAAAACAAGCAAATGCATGTGTATTTTACTTAGTTCAGCTGTAATAACGTTTCATGTGCAATTAGTGTGCAGTAATGTTAATATCACTGAAAACAAGCAAATGCATGTGTAATTTACTTAGTTTCAGCTGTAATAACGTGATTCATGTGCAATTAGTGTGCAGTAATGTTATATCACTGAAAACAAGCAAATGCATGTGTAATTTACTTAGTTTCAGCTGTAATAACGTGATTCATGTGCAATTAGTGTGCAGTAATGTTAAAACTGAAAACAAGCAAATGCATGTGTAATTTACTTAGTTTCAGCTGTAATAAATCGGTTCATGTGCAATTAGTGTGCAGTAATGTTAATATCACTGAAAACAAGCAAATGCATGTGTAATTTACTTAGTTTCAGCTGTAATAACGTGATTCATGTGCAATTAGTGTGCAGTAATGTTAATATCACTGAAAACAAGCAAATGCATGTGTAATTTACTTAGTTTCAGCTGTAATAACGTGATTCATGTGCAATTAGTGTGCAGTAATGTTAAATCACTGAAAACAAGCAAATGCATGTGTAATTTACTTAGTTTCAGCTGTAATGTGGTTCATGTGCAATTAGTGTGCAGTAATGTTAATATCACTGAAAACAAGCAAATGCATGTGTAATTTACTTAGTTTCAGCTGTAATAACGTTGATTCATGTGCAATTAGTGTGCAGTAATGTTATATCACTGAAAACAAGCAAATGCATGTGTAATTTACTTAGTTTCAGCTGTAATAACGTTGATTCATGTGCAATTAGTGTGCAGTAATGTTAATATCACTGAAACAAGCAAATGCATGTGTATTTACTTAGTTTCAGCTGTAATAACGTTGATTCATGTGCAATTAGTGTGCAGTAATGTTAATATCACTGAAAACAAGCAAATGCATGTGTAATTTACTTAGTTTCAGCTGTAATAACGTGATTCATGTGCAATTAGTGTGCAGTAATGTTATATCACTGAAAACAAGCAAATGCATGTGTAATTTACTTAGTTTCAGCTGTAATAACGTTGATTCATGTGCAATTAGTGTGCAGTAATGTTATAATCACTGAAAACAAGCAAATGCATGTGTAATTTCTTAGTTCAGCTGTAAAACGTTGATTCATGTGCAGTTGTGTGCAGTAATGTTAGTATCACTGAAAACAAGCAAATGCATGTGTAATTTACTTAGTTTCCGCTGTAATAAACATTGATTCATGTGCAATTAGTGTGCAGTATGTTAAAACACTGAAAAAAGCAAATGCATGTGTAATTTTACTTAGTTTCAGCTGTAATAACGTTCATTCATGTGCAATTAGTGTGCAGTAATGTTAATATCACTGAAAACAAGCAAATGCATATGTATTTACTTAGTTTCAGCTGTAATAATGTGGCTTCACGTGCAATAGTGTGCAGTAATGTTAAATCACTGAAACAAGCAAATGCAAGTGTAATTACTTAGTTCAGCTGTAAAAACGTGGATTCATGTGCAATTAGTGTGCAGTAATGTTATATCACTGAAAACAAGCAAATGCATGTGTAATTTACTTAGTTTCAGCTGTAATAACTTTGATTATGTGCAATTAGTGTGCAGTAATGTTAATATCACTGAAAACAAGCAAATGCATGTGTAATTTACTTAGTTTCAGCTGTAAAAACGTTGATTCATGTGCAATTAGTGTGCAGTAATGTAAATATCACTGAAAACAAGCAAATGCATGTGTATTTACTTAGTTTCAGCTGTAATAACTGAATTCATGTGCTTAGTGTGCAGTAATGTTAATATCACGAAAACAAGCAAATGCATGTGTAATTACTTAGTTTCAGCTGTAAAAACGTTGATTCATGTGCAATTAGTGTGCAGTAATGTTAATATACTGAAAACAAGCAAATGCATATGTATTTCACTTAGTTTCTGCTGTAATAATGTGGATTCACGTGCAAAGTGTGCAGTAATGTTAAATCACTGAAACAGCAAATGCAAGTGTAAATTACTTAGTTTCAGCTGTAAAAACGTGGATTCATGTGCAATTAGTGTGCAGCAATGTTAATATCATCACTAAAAACAAGCAAATGCATGTGTAAATTACTTAGTTTCAGCTGTAAAAACGTGATTCATGTGCAATTGTGTCAGTAATGTTAATATCACTGAAAACAAGCAAATGCATGTGTAATTTACTTAGTTTCAGCTGTAAAAACGTTGATTCATGTGCAATTAGTGTGCAGTAATGTTAATATAACTGAAAACAAGCAAATGCATGTGTAATTTACTTAGTTTCAGCTGTATAACGTGGATTCATGTGCAATTTGTGTCAGTAATGTTAATATCACTGAAAACAAGCAAATGCATTTGTATTTTTTAGTTTCAGCTGTAATAACGTGATTCATGCAACTAGTGTGCAGTAAGTTAATATCACTGAAAACAAGCAAATGCATGTGTAATTTTCACTTAGTTGCTGCTGTAATAATGTGGCTTCAGTGCAAATAGTGTGCAGCAATGTTAATATCACTGAAAACAGAAAAATGCAATTGTAATTTAGTTAGTTTCAGCAGTGTAATAATCATGTGCAATTAGTGTGCAGTAATGTTAACATTGGTGAAAACAAGCAATGCATGTGTAATTTACTTAGTTTGAGCTGTAATAACGTGGATTCATGTGCAATTTGTATGCAGTAATGTTAATATCACTGAAGAAAGCAAATGCATGTGTAATTTACTTAGTTTCAGCTGTAATAACGTGGATTCATGTGCAATTTGTATGCAGTAATGTTAATATCACAGAAGAAGCAAATGCATGTGTAATTTACTTAGTTCAGCTGTAATAACGTGGATTCATGTGCAATTTGTGTGCAGTAATGTTAATATCACTGAAAGAAGCAAATGCATGTGTATTTCACTTAGTTTCTGCTGTAATAATGTGGCTTCAGTGCAAATAGTGTGCAGTAATGTTAAAATCACTGAAAACCAGCAAATGCAATTGTAATTTACTTAGTTTCAGCAGTAGTAAATAAAATCATGTGCAATTAGTGTGCAGTAATGTTAAATCGGTGAAACAAGCAAGTGCATATGTATTTTACTTAGTTTGAGCTGTAACAACCTAACATCATGTGCATTAGTTTGCGGTAATGTTAAAATCGCTGAAAACAAGCAAATTCATGTGTATTTCACTTAGTTTCAGCAGTAATAATGTGGCTTCACGTGCAAATAGTGTGCAGTAATGCTTAAAATCACTGAAAACAAGCAAATGCAAAGTAATTTACTTAGTTTCAGCTGTAACTTAATTCATGTGCAATTAGTGTGCAGTAGTGTTAAATCGGTGAAAAACAAGCAAGCATGTGTATTTTATTAGTTTGAGCTGTAAGAACTAACATCATGTGCAATTAGTGTGCAGTATTGTTAAATTCACTGAAACAAGCAAATGCGTGTGTATTTTACTTAGTTTCAGCTGTAATAATGTGGCTTCATGTGCAATTAGTGTGCAGTAATGTTAAAATCACTGAAAACACACAATGCATGTGTAATTTTTTTAGTTTCAGCTGTAATAACATAAATTCATGTCCAATTAGTGTGCAGTATTAATAAATCACTGAAAACGAGCAAATGCATGTGTATTTTACTTAGTTTCAGCTGCAATAATGTGGCTTCATGTGCAATTTGTGTGCAGTAATGTTAATATCACTGAAACAAGCAAATGTATGTGTAATTAACTTGTTTCAGCTGTAATAATTGGTTCATGTGCCAATTAGTGTGCAGTAATTAATATCACTGAAAACAAGCAAATGCATTGTATTTTGCTTAGTTTCAGCTGTAATAAGTGGATTCATGTGCAATTAGTGTGCAGTAATGTTAAATCACTGAAACAAGCAGATGCATGTGTAATTTACTTAGTTTCAGCTGTAATATTAAATTCATGTGCAATTAGTGTGCAGTATTGTTAATATCACTGAAAACAAGCAAATCCATGTGTATTTTACTTACTTTCAGCTGTAATAGCTTAATTCATGTGCAATAGTGTGCAGTAAAGTTAATATCACTGAAAACAAGCAAATGCATGTGTAATTTACTCTTTTCGCTGTAATAACTTAAATCATGTGCAATTAGTGTGCAGTAATGTTGAATTGGTGAAAACAAGCAAGTGCATGTGTAATTTACTTAGTTTGAGCTGTAATAACGTGGATTCATGTGCAATTTGTATGCAGTAATGTTAATATCACTGAAAAAAAGCAAATGCATGTGTAATTTACTTAGTTTCAGCTGTAATAACGTGGATTCATGTGCAATTTGTGTGCAGTAATGTTAATATC
>RQOL01000013.1:0-23096 GCA_013076295.1 Sanderia malayensis
GTAATATCAGCAACAGATAAAAGGTGATAACTCTTCTGGTGGACAATTGAGACGATCAGCAATCGGAAAATGACAACATGGTATAAAGATGCATGTCATACGGACAGGGGTCTGGGAGTCAAAAAGCAAATGAAATTGTACGAAAAGGCTAAAATCCCTCTTATAGCCGTCAGTAAAATAATAAGAAGGTGTTTATGTCATGCCGAGAATAATAACGGAGGTACCTACCGTTGATTCGTGCTTAAGTGCCTTGAAGCCTACCAACAGGCCACTGACAGAGAGTATACCAAATAGAACCGAGAGCGAGGGCGAATATTCATTGCTGTATAGAAGCAAGACTTTTGTGCAGCAAGGAGTAGTAACTATACTTCAAGCATTAAAATGAAGACGAAGATGAAATACAAAATAATCAAAATAGTAACATTAAATATGCTGTGGTTGACCAACATTTCGATCAGCTAGACTGTTGGATTGAGGAAATTTTGTATGGCCATGCTTGCTGTCCGTCATGAAGAATGGTTTCGCATCGTCTTCCCGCCTGTTCTGCGTGGAGAAGGTAAACAACCGGCTCCGAATTAGCTATAGTACCAAACAGGCATGTTGGCCTGAAAGTAGAAGAAGGGGCTGACTTCTTGGCTGGGACTTTGATATCTATGTCAACAGGCATTAACCAGTCCGCAAAATGTTTTGACAGTTTTTATGTCCGGAATAATTTAGTGGTGGTAAATTGGAGAACTACTTGATACCTCGATTCGGATATGCCCTCTTTGCCCAGTGTTGCTCATCTCAACGAAAAAATGCTGCCTTTGAACCCAGTCGAAAATCAATTTATCTACCTGCAAGTTGTTTGACAGTCTTGAGGAAATTGCATATTTCAATACCTTGCATCTGATACATTGTAGCTATGCTGTCTGTTTCATTGCAATCTGATGAAAAGTTCGAGAGTCAGAAGCCATTGCGTTGAAAACAAGAGACGTCCAGAGAAAGCAACGGCTTGTGCGCAAAGGTGTTAAGGGCGATTCCCGTGGACGGAAAGATACTGCCAGCTTTTCTGACCGTGGTAAATAACACGAGCATGCACGAGAAATCATGATATCATCAATGAAGCAGGAAGGACTATACGGACTGAAGAATCCTGCATGTGCCAAAAGCACCACACTGAAACCAATGATCTGGGGGCGATGATATATAACTGAGTTCAAATGCCAACGGGAAGACGTCTTATATCTGTAACTGAAGCGTCGCAAAAGGCCGTGTCCAATGTTGGTGAAATAACGTCACAATGGACCCCGTCAACAAACTCCAGGCAAGGTGTTTGTTGTTCAACATACAGTAAAACGGGCTGCTGCTGCTTCATTCATATATCTTAAAAGAAAATGTGCTGTAGGTCGTGAGCCTCGTGTCCATTATCACCAGTTGGATTGAAATTTGGGATTCAGAGAATGGTGAATATGCTGGTACAATGGAGAAAACCGAAATTACCTTTCCTCGGAAGGCTAGTCAGCGATAAGCAACATGGCGGTTTTTGCAAAATGCAGCGCTCTCTGCAACAGGCTACTTATATCGTACGAAACAACGTCTGAGTGGCTGGTTTTGAGGGTCGACCATCGACGGCAAACTTTGCTGTATCAGTAACGGACTTAGAACTGATAAAACACCAATAGAGTGAAAATAGAAGGTTAATCCAGCAAAGAAACATGACAGATAAAGCAAAGACAGATGGAGGACCCCCAAACCCAGCCACTCAGAGCTGACAGCACGAATGCCGCGCATTAAGGCCCTTAGTTAGGCCCCCAAGTGACTGAGCCGGAGAGAGTGAAATGACAAATTGATGGTAGCGAGTACAGGTGAGAAAAGAGACAGTTAAAAAGACAAGCGTCAAAAACGAGGCAAGAAGAATGGATACTTGACAACATAGTGGACATAATGGAGAATTTTGGATGACACGTATATCGAAATGAGGACACCCATAGTTTAGAGTCCGATCACATGGATGGAGTTCAACCTTGCTATCGGAACAGTGAGAACATCGTAGGGGCTGGGGAACGAAATCGATACGCGGAAGACCTGATCACCTCATAAAGCAGAAATATTGCGAGAAAATCACATAATCATCATAATAGACACATTGCAGTAACAGGGAAACGAGCTCGATGAGCGAAAAGACATGATCTTCTCATAAAGTTAAAACTTCATGATATAAAACACAGGATCATCGCAAGAAGTGCAAATTACGGTCTCGGAAAGGTGTAAACAATTGCCATACACGCACCCACAATCATCTCATAAATTGTGAATTGCGACATCTGGGAGAACGAAAATCGATATGCGAAGGGATGGTCATCATAGAGGGCATGTCACGGCACAACTGCGAGATCATCGCAAAATTCTACACAACGGAACATTGGGGCAATGAAAATTGCTCTGTGAAAAAACATAGACCTCATATGAGGTAGAGAATCTTGCGATAAAGAACACATGATCATCTCGTAAATTACATATCGCAGTCTCGGGGAAACAAAACGGGTAAGCGGAAAACGTGATCATGATCAAAGGCATAAATACCCGCGAGGCAGCTACATGAACATCTCATCAAACAGAAATAGTGCAATATCGTCTTAGAAGTTACACATCGGAATATCAGGCCAACGAAATCAAGAATGCGAAGACATGATCGTTTCATACATTGTAAATATCGTGATAAAAACGAAAGTTCATTTTGGAAAATTACACATCCCAATATCAGGGAAACCAGATCAAAATGCGAAAAACGTGATCATCTCATATATGCAAACATCGCGGTAGAGGCACATGATTATCGTGGAAATTACACTTCGGAATAGAAGGGAGACCAAATCGAAATGGGAAAAACCTGATCATCTCGTAAATGGTAAAACACCTGCGTTACAACTACATGATCATCGAGAAAAATTACGCATTGCATTATCGTTCTATTGCAACGAACTGCTCATATCGTGCGAACATGCAGCTGAGTGGCTGGTTTTGAGGGTCGACCATCGACGGCACAGTTGGCGGTAGACGTAACGTACGTGGAAATGATAGATACAATAGAGTGAAAAAAGAAAGTTAACCCAGCGAAGGAACATAACACAAAAGCAAAGACAGATGGAGGACCCCCAATCCCAGCCACTCAGAGCTGACAGCACGAATGCCGCGCATTAAGGCCCTTAGTTAGGCCCCCAAGTGACTGAGCCGGAGAGAGTTGAAGAATGAGGATAAAATAGTAGCGAGTGCAGGTCAGAAAAGTGACAGCTAAAAAGACAAGCGTCGAAATCAAGACAAGAAGAATAGATACTTGACAACATAGTGGACATAATAGAATGTTTTGGATGACATGGATATCGAAATGAGGACACACATAGTTTAGAGTCCGATCACATGGATGAAGTGCAACCTTGCTATCGGAACAGTGAGCACATCGTAGGAGCTGGGGAATGAAATCGATACGCGGAAGACCTGATCATCTCATAAAGCAGAAAATATTGCGATAAAATCACATAATCATCATAATAGACACATTGCAGTAACAGGGAAACGAACTCAATGAGCGAAAAAACATGATCTTCTCATAAAGTTAAAACGTCATGATACAAAAACACAGGATCATGGCAGGACCAGGAAGTGAAAATCGCAGTCTCGGGAAGGTGTAAACAATTGCTATACATGCACACAGTCATCTCATAAGTTATAAATTGCGACATCTGGGAGAACGAAAAATCGATATGCGAAAGGATGGTCATCATAGAGGGCAAGTCACGATACAACTGCGTGATCATCGCAAAATTCTACACAACGGAACATTGGGGCAATGAAAATTGCTCTGTGAAAAACATGGACCACATATGAGGTAGAAAATCTCGCGATAAAGAACACATGATCATCTCGTAAATTACATATCGCAGTCTCGGGGAAGCGAAACGGATAAGCGAAAAACGTGATCATGATCAAAGGCATAAATACCCGCGATGCAACTACATGATCATCTCATCAAACAGAAACAGTGCGATATAAAACATGATCGTCTTAGAAGTTACACATCGGAATATCAGGCTAACGAAATCAAGAATGCGAAGACATGACCGTTTCATACATTATAAACATCGTGAAATAAACGAAAGTTCATTTTGGAAAATTGCACATCCCAATATCAGGGGAACCAGATCGAAATGCGAAAAAGGTGATCATCTCATACATGCAAACATCGCGATGGAGGCACATGATTATCGTGGAAATTACACTTCGGAATAGAAGGGAGACAAAATCGAAGTGGGAAAAAAACCTGATCATCTCTTACGTGGTAAAACACCTGCGATACAACTACATGATCATCGAGAAAAATTACGCATTTCATTATCGTTCTATTGCAACGAACTGCTCATATCGTGCGAATATGCAGCTGAGTGGCTGGTTTTGAGGGTCGACCATCGACGGCACAGTTGGCGGTAGACGTAACGTACGTGGAAATGATAGATACAATAGAGTGAAAAGAGAAAGTTAACCCAGCGAAGGAACATAACACAAAAGCAAAGACAGATGGAGGACCCCAATCCCAGCCACTCAGAGCTGACAGCACGAATGCCGCGCATTAAGGCCCTTAGTTAGGCCCCCAAGTGACTGAGCCGGAGAGAGTTGAAGAATGAGGATAAAATAGTAGCGAGTGCAGGTCAGAAAAGAGACAGCTAAAAAGACAAGCGTCGAAATCAAGACAGAAGAATAGATACTTGACAACATAGTGGACATAATAGAATGTTTTGGATGACATGGATATCGAAATGAGGACACACATAGTTTAGAGTTCGATCACATGGATGAAGTGCAACCTTGCTATCGGAACAGTGAGCACATCGTAGGAGCTGGGGAATGAAATCGATACGCGGAAGACCTGATCATCTCATAAAGCAGAAAATATTGCGATAAAATCACATAATCATCATAATAGACACATTGCAGTAACAGGGAAACGAACTCGATGAGCGAAAAGACATGATCTTCTCATAAAGTTAAAACGTCATGATACAAAAACACAGGATCATTGCAGGACCAGGAAGTGAAAATCGCAGTCTCGGGAAGGTGTAAACAATTGCTATACATGCACACAGTCATCTCATAAGTTATAAATTGCGACATCTGGGAGAACGAAAAATCGATATGCGAAAGGATGGTCATCATAGAGGGCAAGTCACGATACAACTGCGTGATCATCGCAAAATTCTACACAACGGAACATTGGGGCAATGAAAATTGCTCTGTGAAAAACATGGACCACATATGAGGTAGAAAATCTCGCGATAAAGAACACATGATCATCTCGTAAATTACATATCGCAGTCTCGGGGAAGCGAAACGGATAAGCGAAAAACGTGATCATGATCAAAGGCATAATACCCGCGATGCAACTACATGATCATCTCATCAAACAGAAACAGTGCGATATAAAACATGATCGTCTTAGAAGTTACACATCGGAATATCAGGCTAACGAAATCAAGAATGCGAAGACATGACCGTTTCATACATTATAAACATCGTGAAATAAACGAAAGCTCATTTTGGAAAATTGCACATCCCAATATCAGGGGAACCAGATCGAAATGCGAAAAAGGTGATCATCTCATACATGCAAACATCGCGATGGAGGCACATGATTATCGTGGAAATTACACTTCGGAATAGAAGGGAGACAAAATCGAAGTGGGAAAAAAACCTGATCATCTCTTACGTGGTAAAACACCTGCGATACAACTACATGATCATCGAGAAAAATTACGCATTTCATTATCGTTCTATTGCAACGAACTGCTCATATCGTGCGAACATGCAGCTGAGTGGCTGGTTTGAGGGTCGACCATCGACGGTACACTTGGCGGTAGACGTAACGTACTTGGAAATGATAGATACAATAGAGTGAAAAGAGAAAGTTATCCCAGTGAAGAAACATAACACAAAAGCAAAGACAGATGGAGGACCCCCAATCCCAGCCACTCAGAGCTGACAGCACGAATGCCGCGCATTAAGGCCCTTAGTTAGGCCCCCAAGTGACTGAGCCGGAGAGAGTGAAATGAAAATAGATGGTAGCGAGTACAGGTGAGAAAAGAGACAGCTAAAAGGACAAACATCGAAATCAAAGAAATCTCATGATCCCTGAGGCAACGATTAGGGCAACAAGCCATGGCAACAATCATGGCAATGAACATCGAAATGCAAAAACATGATCATCTCATACATTTTGAACATCGCGATTTAAACATCGCATTATCAGGGGAACAAAATCAAAATTCGAGAAACATGCTCTTCTTATACATCGTGAAACGTCGTGATCGAAACACAAGATCATCTTGGCAATTACACATCGCAATATCGGGGTAACGAAATCGATAAGCGATAGCATGATCATTTCATAAAGCATAAAACATCGCGGTACGAACACATGATCATCATAGAAATTTTTACATCGCAATAGCGGGGTGCGAAATCGATATGCAATAACATGATCATCTCATAAAACATAAACCTCGCGATACAAACACATGATCATCATAGAACAATTACACATCGCACTATCAGGGTAACGAAATCGATATGCGAGAACATGATCATCTCATAAAACGTAAACATCGCGATACAACACATGATCATCATAGAACATTAACACATCGCACTATCAGGGTAACGAAATCGATATGCGATAACATGATCATCTCATAAAACGTAAACATCGCGATACAACACATGATCATCATAGAACAATTACACATCGCAATACCAGGGTAACGAAATCGAAATGCGAAAACATGATCAACGCATTCATGCTAAACATCGCGATACAAAAACACATGATCATCTCAGAAGTGACACATCGCAAAATCAGGGGAACAAAATCGAAAAGCGACAACATGATCATCTCATAAAACATAAACCTCGCGATATAAACACATGATCATTATAGAACAATTACACATCGCACTATCAGGGGGACGAAATCGAAATGTGAAAACATGATCAACGCATTCATGATAAACATCGCTATACAAAAACACATGATCATCTCAGAAAATGACACATCGCAAAATCAGGGGAACAAAATCGAAAAGCGACAACATGATCATCTCATAAAACATAAACATCGCGATACAAGCACATGATCATCCTAGAACAACTACACATCGCACTATCAGGGGAACGAAATCGAAATGCGAAAACATAATCAACGCATTCATGATAAACATCGCTATACAAAAACACATGATCATCTCAGAAATGACACATCGCAAAATCAGGGGGAACGAAATCCAAAAGCGACAACATGATCATCTCATAAAACATAAACATCGCGATACAAGCACATGATCATCATAGAACAATTACACATCGCAATACCAGGGTAACGAAATCGAAAGGCGAAAACATGATCAACGCATTCATGCTAAACATCGCGATACAAAAACACATGATCATCTCAGAAGTGACACATCGCAAAATCAGGGGAACAAAATCGAAAAGCGACAACATGATCATCTCATAAAACATAAACCTCGCGATATAAACACATGATCATTATAGAACAATTACACATCGCACTATCAGGGGGACGAAATCGAAATGTGAAAACATGATCAACGCATTCATGATAAACATCGCTATACAAAAACACATGATCATCTCAGAAAATGACACATCGCAAAATCAGGGGAACAAAATCGAAAAGCGACAACATGATCATCTCATAAAACATAAACATCGCGATACAAGCACATGATCATCCTAGAACAACTACACATCGCACTATCAGGGGAACGAAATCGAAATGCGAAAACATAATCAACGCATTCATGATAAACATCGCTATACAAAAACACATGATCATCTCAGAAATGACACATCGCAAAATCAGGGGGAACGAAATCCAAAAGCGACAACATGATCATCTCATAAAACATAAACATCGCGATACAAGCACATGATCATCATAGAACAATTACACATCGCAATACCAGGGTAACGAAATCGAAAGGCGAAAACATGATCAACGCATTCATGCTAAACATCGCGATACAAAAACACATGATCATCTCAGAAGTGACACATCGCAAAATCAGGGGAACAAAATCGAAAAGCGACAACATGATCATCTCATAAAACATAAACCTCGCGATATAAACACATGATCATTATAGAACAATTACACATCGCACTATCAGGGGGACGAAATCGAAATGTGAAAACATGATCAACGCATTCATGATAAACATCGCTATACAAAACACATGATCATCTCAGAAAATGACACATCGCAAAATCAGGGGAACAAAATCGAAAAGCGACAACATGATCATCTCATAAAACATAAACATCGCGATACAAGCACATGATCATCCTAGAACAACTACACATCGCACTATCAGGGGAACGAAATCGAAATGCGAAAGCATGATCAACGCATTCATGATAAACATCGCGATACACCAGGCATGATCATCGTAGACATTACACATCACAATACTGGGGTAACAAAATCGGCATGCAATAACGTGATCGTCTCGCAGAGCATAAAACATCGCGATACAAACACATGAACATCACATAGAATTACCCATCGCACTATCGGGGTGACGAAATCGATTTGCGATAACATGATCATCTCATGGACTATAAAACATCGCGATACAAACACATGATCATCACATAGAGTTACACATCGCAATATCAGGGTGACAAAATCGATATGCGATAACATGATCATCTCATGGACCATAAAACATCGCGATACAAACACATGATCATTACATAGAATTACACATCGCACTATCGGGGTGACGAAATCGATATGCGATAACATGATCATCTCATAAAACATAAACATCGCGATACAAACACATGATCATCACAGAAATTTTTACATCGCAATATCGGGGTGCGAAATCGATATGCGATAACATGATCATCTCACAAAGCATAAAACATCGCGATACAAACACATGATCATCACAGAAATTTTTACATCGCAATATCAGGTTGATAAAATCGATATGCGATAATATGATCATCTCATGGACCATAAAACATCGCGATACACACACATGATCATCATAGAACAATTACACATCGCACTATCAGGGTAACGAAATCGATATGCGATAACATGATCATCTCATGGACCATAAAACATCGCGATACAAACACATGATCATCATATAAATTTTTACATTGCAATATCGGGGTGCGAAATCGATATGCGATAACATGATCATCTCATAAAACATAAACATCGCGATACAAACACATGATCATCACATAAATTTTACATCGCAATATCGGGGAAACGAAAATCGATATGCGATAACATGATCATCTCATGAAGCATAAAACATCGCGATACAAATACATGAAGATTTTGAATAAGCACATCGCAATAACCGACGGGAAGTAACGGCTGGGGAAATAACAAACTTTAAATTTTAGCGAGGACAGTGGAAAAAATCCTAGGGTGTAGAAGGATAAGATTTTGGCAGTCCCAAGAGAAGCGATGCTGGAGAGGGATGAGGGCAAATGCAATAGACGGCATAACGAAATCAAAACGAAAGATGAAAACTTACAATGGCTTATAAAAGAAAAGGAGCGTAAAGGAATTTTAGGCGCACAGGGGAAAATAAAGAATAAAATACGCAAAGCAGAACACGCACAGGAATATCCGGAGAGACGTTATGACAGAGAACACAAAAACCTCGGTAAAAGTGGAAAGATAAACAGAAGCAAAAGGGCCTACTCCGAAAAATCACTTTAATGCGAGACAAAAAATTAGGGGAAGGCTAAAAGAATTAAGAAAAAAAAACCAAAGACACGGGGACAACGAAAAACTTAACTTATGCAGGACTGACCTCGCGAGACAAATTGGGAAAAACTTAAAGCGAATCGAGGCGACAACGGGGATGGGTCTCGGGGTAAAATGAAAAAAGCAAACTCACAAAGATATCTTGACGGGCGGCGACACAGGTTCAGCAAGCTTGTCTGCACTTTGCGCTGGGGCACATGGTCTGAGAAAACGACAGCTGGAGGAGAACATATGAGCGGCATACACTGGTAGGAGAGGTAACAGCAGCCTGACCAGACGAAACCGAGATGTCTTGTCTTGAGAGGGCGTGAGAAGAAGCACCGACTTGAATTACCAACGTGGCTGGAACCCACAGACCTGATGAGGAAGCTGTAGAGGGAACCGCTTGAATACTTAACTGCCTAACAAGGGCACGAATGGCCTCAGCGAAGGGTTGACTCGGTCGTGGAGACGACATGCTGATGAATTTTTTGGCAGCGACGGTGTCAGACGATGAAAGACGAAACTTAGACCACCAAATTCTCTGACTTGGTGCGTATTTGTTAGAGAACTGTGATAACCACGAGGAACCAATATATATGCCCTTATTCCCCTCTGGGAGATAGAAATATCCCGGATGTTACTAGTAAAAATGCATAAATTATCTTATCCTGGTCACGTGTCAGAATACATCACAGTGAGGATAGTGTATGGTGTCGGTTAGTGTTAAGGTTGGGGCTTGGGTTAGGGTTAGGGATAGGGTTGGAGGCCGTAAAGGTGGGTGTGTATGCGCAGTGTCATACATAGGCTACTGCGCAGGAGTATACATGACGTAATGCTACTGACAGTGTATGGTGTATCGGTTAGGGTTAAAGTTGGGGCTTGGGTTAGGGTTAGGGTTTAGGGTTAGGGTTAGAGGCCGTAAAGGTGGGTGTGTATGCGCAGTGTCATATATAGGCTACTGCGCAGGAGCATACATGACGTAATACTACTGACAGTGTATGGTGTATCAGTGAGGGTTAGGGTTTGGGTTAGGGCTAGGGTTGGAGGCCGTAAAGGTGGGTGAGTATGCGCAGTGCCACGTATAGGCTACTGCGCAGGAGTATACATGACGCAATGCTACTGACAGTGTATGGTGTATCGGTTAGGGTTAGGGTTGGGGTTTGGGTTAGGGTTAGGGTTAGAGGCCGTAAAGGTGGGTGTGTATGCGCAGTGTGATATATAGGCTACTACGCAGGAGCATATATGACGTAATACTACTGACAGTGTATGGTGTATCGGTTAGGGTTAGGGTTAGGGTTAGGGTTAGAGGCCGTAAAGGTGGGTGTGAATGCGCAGTGCCATATATAGGCTACTGCGCAAGAGTATACATGACGTAATGCTACTGACAGTGTATGGTGTATCGGTTAGGGTAAGGGTTAGGGTTAAGATTAGGGTTAGGGTTAGGGTTAGAGGCCGTAAAGGTGGGTGTGTATGCGCAGTGCCATATATAGGTCACTGCGCAGGAGTATGCATGACGTAATGCTACTGACAGGGTCCGTTATTTGAGCTAAGCACATGGACGCAATGTAATGAGCCCAGTTAGCTAAGTTCTTTTGAGCACTAGTATCTTTTGCCAACCTAGTACACAATATGTCCTCGCGGCGCGGCATTTTTAATTGAAGTAGGGAAGTAACTGGAAACTGGAAAGTGGATATTGGCTCTCAACACTGTAAGTGGTAAATATTCGTGAGGTGTTTGGCATTGGAAAGTATTTTTTTGTCGTTTCCTTCGCACCTCGTCATATTTAAAAGAAGAGAGAAGCTTTCATTAAGTAATTTTGGCACAGCGTCCACGTTTTACGGGCATCTTTTTTATTTCATCCAAATTGAGTTCACAGTGAAGATCAGGTCTTTTGTTTAAAATGGCGTCTCAGCCTTCGAGCCAGGAAGACGAAGAAGTTGACTTTTTTGTTTTTGATGGTCCAAGCGAACTAATTGGTGAAGTTATTGATGTGGGGTTAGATCTTGTAATTCCAACACTAAATGAAAGAGGTAAGATAAAATGGTGTAAAAACGAGCTAGCAATTAATAACGAAATTAGATGTGAGGTTTTAAAGTTTTTCGTATTTTGCATGCAGATGATGCCTCAGTGGTTGTTGTGAGTGATGATTCATGTTCTTTGAAAGAAGATGATAAAGTTTGCAGTTCTTCTCAGCCTAAAAAGACTGATTCAGGTTCAGACAGTGATACTGAGGTAATGAAGGAATCACATTTTGCAACAGATAGTTCTACATATTATTACAAACAATTTTTCTCTGAGAGAATAATCTGCCTCTACATTAGTTAATCAGCAACCTCAATGTTGAGGGCTCTGCTTATGATAATTTGTTTGATATATCGTTCATTTACTTCTGCAGATGCAAGGATGTCCAATTTGCTTTGAGCCGTGGTCGAATTCTGGATCACATAGACTTTGTTGTCTCAATTGTGGTCACTTGTTTGGAAGGAGGTATGGCAATTGATCAAAGCTGCAAAGGAAATCAGAAACTGCACATTTCTCAGTCATTGGCAATACGTTTAATCTGATTTTCTTTTGTTCCTTGCAGTTGCATAGAAAGATGGTTGAAGGGCAAGTCAAGTGACAAATGTCCACAGTGTAACTGCCCTGCCAAACGAAGAGATATTAGAAACCTGTATTGCAAGGCCCTTAAGGTCATTGACACCTCTGAGAGAGACAGGTGATATTTTATCATGAATGAGAACTATTAAAGGCTTTGTTATTAAAGGCATGATAAAACATCACCTCTCTAAGAGAAACACGTGATGTTTTATCATGAATTAGAACTATCAAAGGCTTTGTTATGTATTTGCAATGTTATTCATGCTTATCATTTTGATTTGCAGTGCATTGGCATCGTTAGAAGAAGAGAAGGGAAAGAGAATGAATGCAGAACAAGCACAAATGAGGATCATGCTTCAATTTGAAATGGCCAAAGCAGAAGTGGAGAAGTTAAAAGAGCAAATAAAGCAACAATCATACCTCCATGAGCAGCAGATCATTAATCAAAGGGAAAGGTTTGTCAAATAATCAAGCTATTACCTTTTATCCAGTTGTATTGCTTAAGGCTGTATAAAAATATGAAGCAGAAACTGAAAATGAAACCTTGTAGTTTCAAGAGTATAATCAAACACGTTCAGTTAGGATCATAATGAATGAGCAAGATCTAAAATTATGCTACAATCAAACATGTGATATGGATTAATAGATTAGCATAAATTATCATATTTATAACAGGTTGATGGTATAAAGGTTGGAAATATTTATAACTATTCTTTTTTGTTTCTAGATTTTCATCATCACAATCATCACAGGGCTCTGAACATTCCGTTCAAAAGAGGATCTTTGTTCACCAGAAGACAATCCAAATATCTCAGGTTTGTCAATCTTTATTTCCTGATATTTAATGCAATAGCTACTGTACATTTTCCACATTCCTTGATGCATGTTATTCTATTTGCTCCAGACTAATGCCAGGGTCATGGCATTTGATAAACAGCATGGAATGATTGCAATTTCAAAGCCATCTCCTAATCAACTATTTCCTGGATATGGTGTTGTAAAGGTGAGATATCACTTAAATCATAAAATATTTTTCATATCTAAACCTATCACAAAGGCATATCTCTACTATAATACTTGTCTCAGGTCAAAAGATGCTTAACTGTAAGGGCTATTCATAGCCTATCACTAAAGCATAGCTCTACTATAATACTTGTCTCAGGTCAAAAGATGCTTAACTATAAGAGCTGTTCATTAATATATTATTATTAACAGTGGCTCATTAATTGTTGTATAATCACCAGTTTGTTTGTTATTGTTAGGTTAGTTCGCTGGAGTCACGTACAAGTGAATACGTCTCTATTCATCAAAATGTCATCAGAGACGTTTCCTTTAATTCGAGAGGAGGTAGATTGCTGCTGTCTGCATCAATGGACAAATCATTGAAGTTGACAAGTATGACCAGTAATACAGTTGTTCAAAGGTAAGTAGCTATTTGTGCAGCTGGCTTTATTTTATAAAGAAAATCAATTGCCCCAACGTGAAGCAGGGCTCTATTTTCCCACCACCCACATACAGGATTGCAATGACTTCAAATCCTTGCATTTTTAGAATTTGTTTGTTATGTAAGCTCAAAACCGTTATTTTTTTAAATTTTCAACTGTCTTTAACTTGTTATGCACTTTAATGTTAATTGTTTTCATTATTTCAAGCTACACATGTCCATCCCCCGTATGGAGCTGTCAATGGAATAATACAGACACAAACTACATGTACTGTGGACTGCAAAATGGCACATGCCTTGTCTTTGATATTCGAAAAACTGACGCGTATTTGAGGTGTCTCTTAGCGCCAAATGGAACTCCATGTCCTGTTGTCTCTATTGCTTACGTTCCTCCATCCCCAAATTCACATTTCAGGTAAGCTTACTTGATATACATTCGACTATTCAAAGTGTAGTTTATTTAATACTTAACTTAACAAACTATATTTTCGTTATGCTTTCAAGTATTGTCGCTCTTTAAAATTAGCATTGAAGGACTGTTAGTGGGCACTTTGAATGGAGGATGGTTTTGGGAAAAATGTCCCGAGTCTGAATACTTGCCACATCCACTGCAACTCTGCCCAGGTAAAAGTTTATTCTGATAGAGCATCTCAATTCCTTGGTTTCTGCATCGCCGGCAACAATTGCCAGATTACATGATGGTGGGCATTCTCTTTAGGTAGTCTCACTGGCATCTCGTTTGAAGAAATACCCGGCAATTTATGGCATCATATCGTCCTTCGAAATACTTCTCAAACACCAAGCACATAGTGAGTATATTTTCAGTCCAATGCAATCCTAAGACAACGCATTTTTACTAGTGCCCTCACGGTAATAAGTTTTTATTTATCTTGAAGATCTACAAGATGAGAGGCTCGGGTATGGCGATCTCGAACAATCAATCATTGTGCTCGGCTACTGAAATACAACAGTGCAATGGAGGTAGTGTTTCAAAAGTCCTAGCGAAGTCAATGTTGTTCAGTTGCGCCGAAGACACCAGTCACTTGTACGCAGTGGCAGGAGACGAAGCATCAAAATCGGTATGATTTTCTCTCATGATTCAGGTGTCTATATACTGGTATGTTAGTATATTTAATCGATTAATGTTTTCCAGGCATTGGTGTGGGATTGTAGTAATGGCGTGAAAATGCAGAAGATGACCTCATCGACGCCAGTACTTGATTGCTGCGCATTTTATTCTAACGGTTGCAACTTTTTAGCCACTTTAACGGACCAGAAGCTGTCTGTTTATCGTTGGGATTTGTTATAAGATAATTGTAGACGAAATTTTTAATATGTATATAATAATTGTAAGATAAATATTATCAGGTTCCGTTATCATATTGTTGTATGTTTTTTGTTTTTCGATAATAAATAAAAATTTATAAGTTTGAAAAGGTGGGAGGAAGTGCCAGACGGCCGTGTCCTGTTAATTATAGAGCAGCTAAATATTAGCGAGTCGATTTCCTGTAAATTCATTTATCATAAAAAGTTTAATGTTTATTAATAACAACGTTCGCTCATTAATTATTTGTCTTCTTCGTTCTTCATTCCACTACCATAAGCTTTGACCTTTTCTTAATATTTAATGCAATGAATTTCTTTTCCCATGCTTTCTTTCTTCAATTACAGCTCATAATCTCGTCTGGTGATAGCTAAAAATAAAATATATAACCAGTATTAAATAAAGTATGAGATAATAATAAAAACATCATAAAGAAAATCATTATAGCTAAAAATATTGGCAGCAATAAAAATATAATCAAAACGAGAGTTGTCCGAGATTCCCCAACGCTTCGATCACATCGTCAGCTTCAGTATTCAAGCAAGTATCAAATCCATCCATGACGTCTAAAAATAAAAGCAGATCATAATTAAATATCAAAACAATACAACAAGAAAATAGAGCATCAAATAAAAAAAGCAATTGGAAGAAAGATAGGATAAGACTACCTTCAGGCTCCGTATGATAATTTTGCAATTGCTTCATTCCATGGTATCAGCTTTGCCTTGGGAAGCTCCTCTTTTCAACACATTTTCCTTCTTTAATTACCACTTAAACCTCTCGCCTGGTGAAAGCCAGAAATAAAAGAAACATCATTTAATATGGGGCAACAGCAAAGAATGATGAAAAAGGACTCAGCGATGTTTGAAAAAGAAATAAAGAGCGGCAGCCATATGCAATATGAAACATCGTAAAATTACCTTGCTGTACGGACAAGCTTCGGTTCAGCATAACCTCCAATCCTATTCCATGATATTATCTTGAATTATTTCCATTCACATGTTCCTAATTCCTTGTTTGACAACTTGCAAACTGAAACGCTGTTTATCAAGGTGAAGCTGTTCGAGTTGTTCTTCTTCATGGTTCTTCTTCCTCCAAGTCTCCTTCGTTCTTCTTCTACTTCGCTTGCTCTTAAACCTTGCTTCTTCGGCGAAAGACTGAAAACCAAAAGACACGAGCAGGCACGTGTAACGGATTTTATACCGATTTCTGCGCAGTCGCGCACCACAAACATCGTACGACAGCACTACACATCCGGTGAGAATATTCACGAGAATATGCAAATACAAACTCCTCGTGCATCAATTGTTGTTGAAACAAAAGACAGCTAATGAAGATGCATTGTTATCAGCAAGAACAGAGATCCAACTTAGCATGCGCACTGCAATACATCCCACAAGCAAAGGATTAGGACATTGCTACGTTGTCAAGAAGAATCAATCCTTCTTGACTCCTTCGACAATTGTCAAAGGCATCAGCACATCCAGAGGAAGAAATCTGAATGTGCTGTACATGGTCGAGACTTCTGCAAGAAGCTTCGGTCTAACCTTCAACGACTGATAATTAATCAGAAATTAAGATAATAAAATATTATGAAAATTTATTTAAACAAATTTGTGAATAAACCGGTTCCAATAAAATTTCGCCAAAAGACGGCGAAACCTATCTTCCCCGGGGGAACCTATGCCACGTACCGAGCAGCCACTAAAGCTCACCCTCTTTTCTCATTTTGCCAATGGAGATAATGCTCGCTACTCTAAATCTCTCGATCTTCAAGAGCGGCAATCTCCAGCAGAAACAACAGCCGAAAATCCCAATGGCATTTGGTACAGGCATTGATCACCAAACATGTTACTTATGAATTTAATCCAAAAAGAATCCACGTTGCAGGTTACATGTGGTAAACATCAACCACGCATGCGCTTAAAAGATTGAGCAACACTGCTTGCATGCTCAAACCCTAGCAATATATTTCTCAGTCATAAGTTTCCGAATGTAATTTAATCAGTTGTAGAAAATTATACTTAATTTGATGACAAAATCTTTGTTTGTTTTTTAAGTTTTATATGTCCATTGAAACACCAACCATCATCTATTTTGTGAAACAACTTGAAAAATAAAGAGAATAATAATTAGTGAATGTTACAGAAATTTTCGTATCTCTGAGATGAGGAAATTTATTTATCTGAAAATACCTTTGTTTTCCATTTGACTCCTAAAGCTAACCTCTGCTTTTCTTCAGCCCTCTGCCTTTCTTCAAGCTGTTAAGAAAAATCAATAAATGTAAACAAATTGCGAATAAATGAAGGTACAAATGAACTAATGTATAAAGAAAATAACAGCCAACCTTATGCTTGGCAGAAGTAGCTGTTTCCAGATTATTTTCTTTCAAAGCTGATGTTACATCGCTCCATAATCTGAAAATTAAATAGAAATATACGAATGACATAAACAAAGATGATAAATAAACAAAAAGCAATGGAATCTTATCTCTTAACATGGCCTCAAATCTCCCTTTAATACCTAGCATATCTTGTATGGCTCTGCATAGCATAGAATCTTCTCTAATACCTTCATCACCCCACTTTGCTACTAAATTCCTTATGTGTTCTTTGCAAGCCCCTATACCCTTATATTACCCCTTATAATCTCCATGTTTGTGATTATATATGGTTCAAGAGCGTGCATTGAGGTTATAACTAGATGCTAGATACCTTCGAGATTCAAATTCCTTCTGCATTTCAGTTGGCCTGACACGTTTGAGACAGACTGGAAGCTTACTGACGTCAACACATTTATTTTTAACCTACAAAGAAAAATGGCATTCAAATTACCAGACTTGCAAATATACATGCAAAAAAGAACCGAATCAGATACGTGCAAATAATCTACGACCACCTACGACCTACGACCACCGTAAAAGCTATTAGGCCACTGGGAACCTACAAACTTTTGAGGTTCCAAAGGGAAGTCATAATAAAGAAGGGGGCTTGGTAAAGCTTTTACGGTATTCTCCACCTCTTGATCTGCAAAAGAGAAATCCATGGAGCCATTCCAGGATCCTTCTGCTCGACAGCAAATGTTTCCAGTTGGAATGTATCTAAATTATCAAACAACAAGCATTAATGATCCATAAACTATGAGCTGGGAAAATGTTTAACACTGAATCAAACAGCAATTAATCATACTTGACTTCTGCAGATATTTTGTTCTCTGTGCCACCATAGAAAGGCTACAAAACAATGAAAAGAAAGCACTTCAACTCCCAACTCGGAAAGCATCCAACAACATTGTTCAGAGGTTAAAAAGCAATATAAAGTGTCAACCTTTGTATGGAATAAAATAACTGCAGCGTATCCTGTTTTTGCGCATTTGATCAACGTCCTTCCCCAAGTTCCACCCACGGATAAGTCAATATGGACCTAGAATGTGAAACAAAATATATACATCTCTCATCCGAATAATTACTGAACAGAAAGTGTTGCAATGTAATTAAATGAATGAACAGATGTTGCACTGTAATTAAACGACTAAACAGAACATGTTGCACTGTGATTAAACAGAAAATGTTGCATTGTGATTAAACAGAAAATGTTGCATTGTGATTAACTAGCAATGAAATTTTCCAACCTGCAGTAAGCATTCGGAAACGTTATCAGGTATTCCTCGTCATGATCGTGCAGACTGATAACTCCTGTGAAAACAAAAACGATTGATGCTTGAATGAGTCAAACTATTTCAATAAACTCCGACACGGCAATATACTAAGTACAATGAACAGGAGGAACAAGACAAGAAATAAAGGGATAAAAGAACATGAGCAAAGAAAGCCTTGACTGACGTACCTTCACCGACATTAACAACACCGATAGACATGCCATAGAACTTTGACTTGGTCCATATATGCGCGTTCATACTGGTGTTCTTGTGCGGACACTCTGCATAGAATGCTGAAACTGCAAGAAAGAACCTATAACAGACTATGTTATGGCACAAGCTGATACAAGACAAGTTGAAAAAGGTTATATATGTTAGTCCAATGATTCCAAGTTATCAGAGTCTTTAGCGAAATAAGATCGCATTGGTTACTTGGTGGGTGGTGTGAAACTTGTTCTGCAACGTAATGCACCCGATGACTGGCTTCCAACGACTGTCCATTACTTGACGTCATATCTTCAGCATCTGTGGGCACATCGTATGAGCAATGAAACGTTTCACCTATTATTGGGTTGTATGGTTTCTTCGCCAACGAAGCCTGTAAACATAGCAGAAACCTGTGTCTTCATCAGTGTTTTTAACTGCTTGACGTCTTGTGGCTCTAAACTATATGAAGCTCGTTTGATCTATAAGGAGCTTCGCTCTAAACTGTATGAAGCCTGTCTGATCTATAGGGAGCGTGGCTCTACACTATATGAAGCTCGTTTGATCTATAAGGAGCTTGGCTCTAAACTATATGAAGCTGGTTTGATCTATAAGGAGCTTGGCTCTAAACTATATGAAGCTGGTTTGATCTATAAGGAGCTTGGCTCTAAACTATATGAAGCTGGTTTGATCTATAAGGAGCTTGGCTCTAAACTATATGAAGCTGGTTTGATCTATAAGGGGCTTGGTTTTAAACTATATGAAGCTGGTTTGATCTATAAGGAGCTTGGTTTTAAACTATATGAAGCTGGTTTGATCTATAAGGGGCTTGATTTTAAACTATATGAAACTGGTTTGATCTATAAGGAGCTTGGCTCTAAACTATATAAAGCTTGTTTGATCTATGAGGAGCTCGGTTCTAAACTATATGAAGCTCGTTTGATCTATGAGAAGCTTTGCTCTAAACTATATGAAACTCGCTTGGTCTATAAGGAGCTTGGCTCTAAACTATATGACGTTCGTTTGATCCATAAGGAGCTTCGCTCTAAACTTTATGAAGCTCATTTGATCTATAAGGAATTTGGCTCTAAATTACATGAAGCTCTTACCTTTCTACCAACATGAAATGACGTGAGATAAAACTCAAGAACTGCAAACATTCTATCTTCCGGTGTTTGTTGGTCTGTAATCCTAAGAGAAAAAAATATTAATGAATGATGGAATTTATAGTTTGCTTGACTCTCTACTCTTGCTCTAGTCACTCTAGAATTCGGACGCCGATATTTAGTGACAACAACACAAACCTTGCAAACAGATCCGCATGTGCGAAGAAATCTGCATACATTTCAAGAAGAGATCTCTTCTCTAAGACAAATGTTGGCAGTACAACCTAGGGAGTGGATATATGGAGATAATTACTAGCAGAAGGAAAGAATAAGTGGAATATGAGAATAGAATGTTGGTTGAATAATAGAGATCGTAGATGCAATAATTAACAATGAACAATCAATAAGAAATGAACAATGAACAATGAACAGTAAGCAATGAATAAAGCAATCGGATGGAAGAGGTAGATGTATGAAACATGGAAAGCTAGGTTGGATAACTAATGCTATATGCAAGTTGAGTTAAAACAAACCCTTGTCAAGTCCATTCCGAGTTTCAATTGAGATAATATGCTAAGAATCATTGTCCTATGAGGTTCCATGCTCTCAGAAGCTTCGTCCAAGTCTCTGATATCAATAACTTCGTCTTTCTCGTACTGTTTGATGTCATCAAACTCTAAAAACACAAATAAATCGAAGATTAATACATGTGATTACAACACAGGAACGGTAGTAATTTGAGTTGAACTAGCTCATCTCACCTATTTCTAAGAGTTTTGAAGCATCATTCTCTGCTCTTTCGTCATCAGAAGGGACGTCTGACTGTCTCTCTCTTGCAGGCCTTTTGTTCCTCATTTCATTCTGGTTTCTGCAAAAAATACAACGTATGAATAACATTCGGATGCATAAAGCAAATAAAATAAAGTTAGAAACGCAATATTCAAAGCACAGAGCTTGATTAATCGACACAAGACTTACACTGTGTGCGAAGGCTCCAACCATTCTATATGGGCACCTTATAAAAAGACGTGTGCAATTATTATTTACATTGGCACACGATAGAAGATCACATGAAATTACTATCTATATAGGCACCTAATAGAGAACATAAAATTAATATCTGAATGGGCACCTAATTGAAAAAATGAAACTGTTATCTATATGGGTACTTAATAAAGAAGTACGCATTATCTACGCAGACAACTGATAGAGAAGTGTAGAAACATTAATGAGAGATGGAGTTGATTAAATATCAGAGCGATTTTTCATATAGAAAGTCTGAGTCTCACACTTACCAGGAGGAAGTCCAGTAGCCTGTGCAGTAGCTTGCAGCTCTGTTGCCTGGAAGTATTCAATAAGTGGCCACAAATAGTCAAAAGTCTACACTCTACATACATTATACATGCCAGGAATAGAATGAAATGCAGAAGCAATGTCTCTAAAGCAAGCTGAGTTCTAGTACAAGACTGAGAGTATGCTACGAAGGACATTATTACTCTTGCTGCTTACCTGATGCTGCAAAATGGTGCCACATTGATGCAATATGTTGACCATTGCCTGAAAATATAGTATATTCTTATCAAACGGTTCCTAAAGAAAGTTAGTGCAAAGACAAATTGAGAAAAGTGTCTGCCAAGTGCCCCCAAGGACCTCAACAGACGTCAAGGAATAGGTGAGGTAAGGTAAGGCGAAGAAAATCTAGCATATATCTGGTAAACAAAGAAGATCAAAATTAAATAAAAAGCTGTCAATTTGCAACAGACATGCCTCACTTACCTGAGACGTGGCCTTCAGTATCAAAACATTCTGCAGGAAAATGATTGAATTTTATTACATTGCTTTTATTTAATCAAAAGACATCTTGAATGCAATATACAGCTGATTACATTCAGTGAGATGGTGTCTGGTAATAATAACAATACCTCATCCAATGGATTTGCTGGCTCTCCAGTTTGATATCCATTCTGCACAAAAACAATCCGTACAATAGCATCAAAACTCTTTGAAATATATTATATAGATATATTCATTCACTAACTCTTTAAACTGTTAGTTACTTTGAACCGTGGCTGGCATGAAAAGCCACCATTCTCTAACCCTACTGGCCCCACACTAAAATGAGAACCTCAGACAAAGACATCATCTCATGTATGGTATCCTGATTGCTATTGTTACGAGTAAGAGTTTAAGATACATAGCTATAGCAACATATGCAATTCATATGAATGATTTGATGCAATGATGCACAACATACCTCAAGTGTTTCTATTACAGAAGCATGATACTCATCAACGCTGTTCATCGCATCTTTTACATTATGTAGCTCATTAGCAGCTGGTGGTGCCACTGTTTTTGGAGCAAGTGGTCTCAGAGGCATTCTGTGGTGTGCATGTGAGTATGTGGCAGTACGCTTCAACGAGGGAGGTTCAGTATTGGTGCCATGCTTTGAGCCGATAGTGGAGCTCCTTTGCAAGGGTGCGGGAGACTTCTTTGGTGCAGGATGGCTTGTGCCGTGATACTCTGCTACAGCTCTCATCATGTTTATCCAATGCTGTCTGCTTCTCGCATCAGCAGCTGCAAAAAGGGTTAAGGTTTAATGTAACATTATGCATAATTGTTACATGTTACATGCAAGGTAGCTTTATCATACAAGAGAATGAATGAAACTTACCACGCAGCTTGTAGATGTCGCCATTGGAGGCGTGAACAGTGAACAGATTGGAATCTTCATCGCTAGGTGCAATAACAGCCCCCTGAAATAAAAACCAATGGCTTAGGGTTACTGAAGCAATAGGATTCCACGCAAAACATGGTTTGTTTGTCTGCAAGAGAAATACCAATATATAATGCAGTTTTGATTTAACCAATGGTTTTACTTACAATTAGGTGAACAGAACCTCTTGGAGTGTGTTTTACTCTCTCTTTATCCTA
>RQOL01000130.1:0-25736 GCA_013076295.1 Sanderia malayensis
ATAAAAGCTTTACTAACTGCCACCGTGTGAGAACTCTCCTTCGCAGAGGCTCTATTTCCAAGTTGTTCATTTCACTTATGCCTCTGCCAAAGAAAATATTCTCATAATTTTTTTCGCAAATTATACCGATATAATAGTCATTTTTAACTAAAATTTATCTCTTCAACGTATAAATATAAAATGTATTGCGTATACTAGTAATAGGTAACCATCTGCAATTTCAAGATCAAAGACAATCCTGGCCAAAACCTTTGAGACAACTCTCAAATATTCCATCGTTTGCTATTAAGCAATCCCCCGTTCCCCCTAATCAATGTTGTTTCCAAATATTCCTTGTTTCCTGCATTGCTCATTCAACTCGCATCATAAAAACCAACATTGATTAGGGGAACGGGGGGTTTTCAGTCATAAATGGGGTATAGTTCTACAATGTTCTGTTTCTTCATTATGATTCGAACAAGTCTCAAAGAGTTTTGTCCAAGATTGTCTGCTAGCATTTAAATGCAGCTGTTATCTTATTTATCGAAACAGTTAAAATATAAGCCAAGAAGTTTTGATTTTTTGCTATTACGCCAAAACGAGGCTAAATATAAAATTTTGAGTTCACTTCCCTTTCGCTGTGACGTTTTATTGGATATGAAATAAAGGTAGCATTCACACACACAAAATCTGGCGGAAAATGGCACGCACACATACAATCTCTCCTGAAACAAGGGCATACATCAAATTCAAAAGGCATTCCGATGTAAAACAATTAATGAAAGAAACATCTGTCTCTCGGGCACACATATATAAGCTATGGAAAGAAGTCACAGAGACCAAAATACCTAGAAAGAAGGGTGCAGGAGGCCGACCACAAAAACTGTCAATACGCGAAAAAAGAAGAATTTTGCGTCTCGTAAAGACTTTAAGAAGAGAAGAGCCGAATTGGACAGTGAAAAGAATGATGGCTAGAGCGGACCTAAAGGATGTTTCCCGCCGCACGGTTAACAGATTTTTAAATAAACAGGGACTAAAGTATCTTCAAGCAAGGAAAAAAGGACTGTTAAGTTTGAAAGATAGGAAAAAGCGAGTCCAGTTCGCAAAGAAAGTATTAAAGAATCAACCTGAAGACTTTTGGACAAATAAATTGGCGTTTTATTTGGACGGAGTCGGATTCGTGTACAAGAGAAATCCACTTGACCAAGCATTGGCTCCAAAGGGCAGAGTTTGGCGCACGAAAAGCGAGGGACTTCTATCTGGCTGCACATCTAGAGGAGAAGCATGCGGAACTGGGGGGAAATACGTGAAATTGATAGTGGCTATTTCTTACGGTAAAGGGGTGATTTGTGCCGAAAGATACGAAAAAATGGATGGAAAATTTTTCTCGGAATTTTTAAAAGCCAACTTCAACACAATGGTAAAGGCTGCTGGAAAAGATTCCAGAACATGGGTTCAAGACGGAGATCCCTCACAAAATAGTCATCTTGCGAAAGAAGCAATGCATCAAGTACGCTCAGATCTGTTTCAAATACCCCCAAGAAGCCCAGATATCAATCCCATAGAAAACTTCTTCAGCTTGGTAAAGCGAGCTTTAAATGAAGATGCAATCGATAAGAAAATAAAGCACGAGACGATGGACGAGTTTGAAAGCAGAATAAAACGAATAATGGGACAAATAAACATAGATACTATCAACAAGATCATTGCATCAATGAATGAAAGAATGAAACTTATTATCGCCTGTAAAGGTGAACGACTGAAATACTAAAACATTTAACTTGAACTGGCAACTATAGAGTAATAATAAAAACATATTGTATTGGTTTTCTTACTTCATATGCGCGTAATGTTTATTAAACTTATGCATTCGCAGATGAAAGTATTTTCTTCTAATTTTATCTCAATCTTTTTAAAATAGATGTGTATTTTCCTGGTGAATTTGATATGTTCATAAACATAACAAAAACATTAATTAAATCATGGCAATGAATACGATATAAAAACAATTAAACATTTGCAATATTATGTGAACGAGATACCAACGAGTTACCAACGAGTTACCATAACGAGTTACCATATTTTTCGAAGCTTCAGTATGGGATGTTACGAGTTACAACGAGTTACCAACAATTATTTAAATAATATACTATATATTTTATAAAAAGAAATGGTAACTCGTCAGTTGTCCTACAAGCTTGCATTAAAAAATGGTAACTCGTTGTGGTATCTCGTTGGTAACTCGTTGGTATCTCGTTGGTAACCCGTCCATATGATTTTAAAAGTAAAATTAAGCATCGCGTCCGCTCATAACTAGTTCTGCAAAGCAACGAGGGCAGCTAGGAACAGACTTTTGATCCTGCTCCGCAATTTGATAGCTAAACTCAAAGGTTTTCCACCGAACTGACATCATCTCGTTTTCTCTTTCATCAGTTGTGTTGTATTTGCCTTTAAATTTTATGGCCTCCTTTCCAGTTGCGAAGATAGGCGTATCTTTGTCGAAAAGTATGTCTTTTGCATACGTGGTCTTTGGAGCTGCAAGATGCAGTGTTTGACCTTCAAGCAGTAAGAGCATATCTTTCCAAGCCATTATCTCATTAGAATAACGAAAATCGTTTAAAAAAATGATTTCTTTGGTCTCGGCACCCAACCATGCATACGTAGAATTTGCAGGATTCGTGAATGTTTCAAACAACTTGTTCAGTGGATCAAGTAGAAATGTTTTTCCACAATTTGCAGGGCCAGTTATCATGACATTTCTGTACTTTCCACGACCCTTAAACAAAAGCTCCCTCACAGCGTCGGCAAAAACAAAAATGTTTATTCCATTGTTTTTTAAAACTTCTTTGGCACAAACCAGCCACTGTCCCTCGCACTCGTTAACGCATTCACCGGTCACAGCAGACTCTATCCTTTCCATTCTGGTAACTTTTCCCCTTTCAATTTTTCTAGCAGAATCATTCATTTTCCACGCCTGCAAAATCAGTTCATTCACTCCTTTGTTGCCTTTGCCAAACACAAAATTTGCGAGATCAGTTTTTCCTTCCAATTTTTGCTCATTAGCCAAGGCATACAGTCCCATTTCGTCTGTGATGGTTTTGGTTATGATGACATCAGCAACGTCCAAATTCGACAATCTGCGTGCTTTTGGTGGTCTTGAAGGTCCTGGCTGGTGATCTATGCCATCTACTGGTTCCATGCGATTCGCAGATCTTTCTCTTTTCTTGCACATGAGTTTTTTGGACGATTTTGAAGTCCTCGGTGATGTGGCTGAGGTTAAGTCAGGGTGTCCGTCGCTGTGCAATGCCTCTTTGTCTTCTTTAGTCACATACTTATATGCACTGAAGTAATTATGATACAATTTGCCTTCAGAAAAATGAACAATAATGTTATGTTTTGCTTGCAAGTGTGTCTTTGCTTTCAGCCATCGGTTTGACTCTGAAAACTTTATCGCCATGTGATAATGAAAGCCAGACTTTTCATGTGTTTCCTTGCTGCATGCCCAGTGAAGTAGTTTGGCTTTTGATTTCCCACGTGAAAATGCCTCAACCACAGCATCAGCGAATCCTTGTCGCGTTGGGAATTTCCTCTCGTCTGCTTGGCTATAGGTTATCAAATAACACCTCCTCAGTTCTCTTTGCTTCAGCTCGATTCGTTCGGGACTCTCGCTCTCAAGTTTACTCAACGACATTATTAAATTTTTAAATTTTATTGTCGAAACGTTTACATGCACAGAAAATTTCAATACAATTCATTATACAACAAACGCGTGTTTTAAACCTTTTTACCCCCCCCCCGTATATGACATGGGTGGCCTACACTCGATGGCCGCGGCAAACAGTTCATATTTTGAAGTAATATCTCCATGGGACCTATAGAGAAATAACTTAATTTCATTTAAAAACTATTTATGCCTAACTTCCGCAATAGCGCGATGTTACAAACACACAATAAAAGCTTTACTAACTGCCACCGTGTGAGAACTCTCCTTCGCAGAGGCTCTATTTCCAAGTTGTTCATTTCACTTATGCCTCTGCCAAAGAAAATATTCTCATAATTTTTTTCGCAAATTATACCGATATAATAGTCATTTTTAACTAAAATTTATCTCTTCAACGTATAAATATAAAATGTATTGCGTATACTAGTAATAGGTAACCATCTGCAATTTCAAGATCATCTGCTAGCATTTAAATGCAGCTGTTATCTTATTTATCGAAACAGTTAAAATATAAGCCAAGAAGTTTTGATTTTTTGCTATTACGCCAAAACGAGGCTAAATATAAAATTTTGAGTTCACTTCCCTTTCGCTGTGACGTTTTATTGGATATGAAATAAAGGTAGCATTCACACACACAAAATCTGGCGGGAAAATGGCACGCACACATACAATCTCTCCTGAAACAAGGGCATACATCAAATTCAAAAGGCATTCCGATGTAAAACAATTAATGAAAGAAACATCTGTCTCTCGGGCACACATATATAAGCTATGGAAAGAAGTCACAGAGACCAAAATACCTAGAAAGAAGGGTGCAGGAGGCCGACCACAAAAACTGTCAATACGCGAAAAAAGAAGAATTTTGCGTCTCGTAAAGACTTTAAGAAGAGAAGAGCCGAATTGGACAGTGAAAAGAATGATGGCTAGAGCGGACCTAAAGGATGTTTCCCGCCGCACGGTTAACAGATTTTAAATAAACAGGGACTAAAGTATCTTCAAGCAAGGAAAAAAGGACTGTTAAGTTTGAAAGATAGGAAAAAGCGAGTCCAGTTCGCAAAGAAAGTATTAAAGAATCAACCTGAAGACTTTTGGACAAATAAATTGGCGTTTTATTTGGACGGAGTCGGATTCGTGTACAAGAGAAATCCACTTGACCAAGCATTGGCTCCAAAGGGCAGAGTTTGGCGCACGAAAAGCGAGGGACTTCTATCTGGCTGCACATCTAGAGGAGAAGCATGCGGAACTGGGGGGAAATACGTGAAATTGATAGTGGCTATTTCTTACGGTAAAGGGGTGATTTGTGCCGAAAGATACGAAAAAATGGATGGAAAATTTTTCTCGGAATTTTTAAAAGCCAACTTCAACACAATGGTAAAGGCTGCTGGAAAAGATTCCAGAACATGGGTTCAAGACGGAGATCCCTCACAAAATAGTCATCTTGCGAAAGAAGCAATGCATCAAGTACGCTCAGATCTGTTTCAAATACCCCCAAGAAGCCCAGATATCAATCCCATAGAAAACTTCTTCAGCTTGGTAAAGCGAGCTTTAAATGAAGATGCAATCGATAAGAAAATAAAGCACGAGACGATGGACGAGTTTGAAAGCAGAATAAAACGAATAATGGGACAAATAAACATAGATACTATCAACAAGATCATTGCATCAATGAATGAAAGAATGAAACTTATTATCGCCTGTAAAGGTGAACGACTGAAATACTAAAACATTTAACTTGAACTGGCAACTATAGAGTAATAATAAAAACATATTGTATTGGTTTTCTTACTTCATATGCGCGTAATGTTTATTAAACTTATGCATTCGCAGATGAAAGTATTTTCTTCTAATTTTATCTCAATCTTTTTAAAATAGATGTGTATTTTCCTGGTGAATTTGATATGTTCATAAACATAACAAAAACATTAATTAAATCATGGCAATGAATACGATATAAAAACAATTAAACATTTGCAATATTATGTGAACGAGATACCAACGAGTTACCAACGAGTTACCATAACGAGTTACCATATTTTTCGAAGCTTCAGTATGGGATGTTACGAGTTACAACGAGTTACCAACAATTATTTAAATAATATACTATATATTTTATAAAAAGAAATGGTAACTCGTCAGTTGTCCTACAAGCTTGCATTAAAAAATGGTAACTCGTTGTGGTATCTGGTAACTCGTTGGTATCTCGTTGGTAACCCGTCCATATGATTTTAAAAGTAAAATTAAGCATCGCGTCCGCTCATAACTAGTTCTGCAAAGCAACGAGGGCAGCTAGGAACAGACTTTTGATCCTGCTCCGCAATTTGATAGCTAAACTCAAAGGTTTTCCACCGAACTGACATCATCTCGTTTTCTCTTTCATCAGTTGTGTTGTATTTGCCTTTAAATTTTATGGCCTCCTTTCCAGTTGCGAAGATAGGCGTATCTTTGTCGAAAAGTATGTCTTTTGCATACGTGGTCTTTGGAGCTGCAAGATGCAGTGTTTGACCTTCAAGCAGTAAGAGCATATCTTTCCAAGCCATTATCTCATTAGAATAACGAAAATCGTTTAAAAAAATGATTTCTTTGGTCTCGGCACCCAACCATGCATACGTAGAATTTGCAGGATTCGTGAATGTTTCAAACAACTTGTTCAGTGGATCAAGTAGAAATGTTTTCCACAATTTGCAGGGCCAGTTATCATGACATTTCTGTACTTTCCACGACCCTTAAACAAAAGCTCCCTCACAGCGTCGGCAAAAACAAAAATGTTTATTCCATTGTTTTTTAAAACTTCTTTGGCACAAACCAGCCACTGTCCCTCGCACTCGTTAACGCATTCACCGGTCACAGCAGACTCTATCCTTTCCATTCTGGTAACTTTTCCCCTTTCAATTTTTCTAGCAGAATCATTCATTTTCCACGCCTGCAAAATCAGTTCATTCACTCCTTTGTTGCCTTTGCCAAACACAAAATTTGCGAGATCAGTTTTTCCTTCCAATTTTTGCTCATTAGCCAAGGCATACAGTCCCATTTCGTCTGTGATGGTTTTGGTTATGATGACATCAGCAACGTCCAAATTCGACAATCTGCGTGCTTTTGGTGGTCTTGAAGGTCCTGGCTGGTGATCTATGCCATCTACTGGTTCCATGCGATTCGCAGATCTTTCTCTTTTCTTGCACATGAGTTTTTTGGACGATTTTGAAGTCCTCGGTGATGTGGCTGAGGTTAAGTCAGGGTGTCCGTCTGTGCAATGCCTCTTTGTCTTCTTTAGTCACATACTTATATGCACTGAAGTAATTATGATACAATTGCCTTCAGAAAAATGAACAATAATGTTATGTTTTGCTTGCAAGTGTGTCTTTGCTTTCAGCCATCGGTTTGACTCTGAAAACTTTATCGCCATGTGATAATGAAAGCCAGACTTTTCATGTGTTTCCTTGCTGCATGCCCAGTGAAGTAGTTTGGCTTTTGATTTCCCACGTGAAAATGCCTCAACCACAGCATCAGCGAATCCTTGTCGCGTTGGGAATTTCCTCTCGTCTGCTTGGCTATAGGTTATCAAATAACACCTCCTCAGTTCTCTTTGCTTCAGCTCGATTCGTTCGGGACTCTCGCTCTCAAGTTTACTCAACGACATTATTAAATTTTTAAATTTTATTGTCGAAACGTTTACATGCACAGAAAATTTCAATACAATTCATTATACAACAAACGCGTGTTTTAAACCTTTTTACCCCCCCCCCCGTATATGACATGGGTGGCCTACACTCGATCCGCGGCAAACAGTTCATATTTTGAAGTAATATCTCCATGGGACCTATAGAGAAATAACTTAATTTCATTTAAAAACTATTTATGCCTAACTTCCGCAATAGCGCGATGTTACAAACACACAATAAAAGCTTTACTAACTGCCACCGTGTGAGAACTCTCCTCGCAGAGGCTCTATTTCCAAGTTGTTCATTTCACTTATGCCTCTGCCAAAGAAAATATTCTCATAATTTTTTTCGCAAATTATACCGATATAATAGTCATTTTTAACTAAAATTTATCTCTTCAACGTATAAATATAAAATGTATTGCGTATACTAGTAATAGGTAACCATCTGCAATTTCAAGATCAAAGACATCTGCTAGCATTTAAATGCAGCTGTTATCTTATTTATCGAAACAGTTAAAATATAAGCCAAGAAGTTTTGATTTTTTGCTATTACGCCAAAACGAGGCTAAATATAAAATTTTGAGTTCACTTCCCTTTCGCTGTGACGTTTTATTGGATATGAAATAAAGGTAGCATTCACACACACAAAATCTGGCGGAAAATGGCACGCACACATACAATCTCTCCTGAAACAAGGGCATACATCAAATTCAAAAGGCATTCCGATGTAAAACAATTAATGAAAGAAACATCTGTCTCTCGGGCACACATATATAAGCTATGGAAAGAAGTCACAGAGACCAAAATACCTAGAAAGAAGGGTGCAGGAGGCCGACCACAAAAACTGTCAATACGCGAAAAAAGAAGAATTTTGCGTCTCGTAAAGACTTTAAGAAGAGAAGAGCCGAATTGGACAGTGAAAAGAATGATGGCTAGAGCGGACCTAAAGGATGTTTCCCGCCGCACGGTTAACAGATTTTTAAATAAACAGGGACTAAAGTATCTTCAAGCAAGGAAAAAAGGACTGTTAAGTTTGAAAGATAGGAAAAAGCGAGTCCAGTTCGCAAAGAAAGTATTAAAGAATCAACCTGAAGACTTTTGGACAAATAAATTGGCGTTTTATTTGGACGGAGTCGGATTCGTGTACAAGAGAAATCCACTTGACCAAGCATTGGCTCCAAAGGGCAGAGTTTGGCGCACGAAAAGCGAGGGACTTCTATCTGGCTGCACATCTAGAGGAGAAGCATGCGGAACTGGGGGAAATACGTGAAATTGATAGTGGCTATTTCTTACGGTAAAGGGGTGATTTGTGCCGAAAGATACGAAAAAATGGATGGAAAATTTTTCTCGGAATTTTTAAAAGCCAACTTCAACACAATGGTAAAGGCTGCTGGAAAAGATTCCAGAACATGGGTTCAAGACGGAGATCCCTCACAAAATAGTCATCTTGCGAAAGAAGCAATGCATCAAGTACGCTCAGATCTGTTTCAAATACCCCAAGAAGCCCAGATATCAATCCCATAGAAAACTTCTTCAGCTTGGTAAAGCGAGCTTTAAATGAAGATGCAATCGATAAGAAAATAAAGCACGAGACGATGGACGAGTTTGAAAGCAGAATAAAACGAATAATGGGACAAATAAACATAGATACTATCAACAAGATCATTGCATCAATGAATGAAAGAATGAAACTTATTATCGCCTGTAAAGGTGAACGACTGAAATACTAAAACATTTAACTTGAACTGGCAACTATAGAGTAATAATAAAAACATATTGTATTGGTTTTCTTACTTCATATGCGCGTAATGTTTATTAAACTTATGCATTCGCAGATGAAAGTATTTTCTTCTAATTTTATCTCAATCTTTTTAAAATAGATGTGTATTTTCCTGGTGAATTTGATATGTTCATAAACATAACAAAAACATTAATTAAATCATGGCAATGAATACGATATAAAAACAATTAAACATTTGCAATATTATGTGAACGAGATACCAACGAGTTACCAACGAGTTACCATAACGAGTTACCATATTTTTCGAAGCTTCAGTATGGGATGTTACGAGTTACAACGAGTTACCAACAATTATTTAAATAATATACTATATATTTTATAAAAAGAAATGGTAACTCGTCAGTTGTCCTACAAGCTTGCATTAAAAAATGGTAACTCGTTGTGGTATCTCGTTGGTAACTCGTTGGTATCTCGTTGGTAACCCGTCCATATGATTTTAAAAGTAAAATTAAGCATCGCGTCCGCTCATAACTAGTTCTGCAAAGCAACGAGGGCAGCTAGGAACAGACTTTTGATCCTGCTCCGCAATTTGATAGCTAAACTCAAAGGTTTTCCACCGAACTGACATCATCTCGTTTTCTCTTTCATCAGTTGTGTTGTATTTGCCTTTAAATTTTATGGCCTCCTTTCCAGTTGCGAAGATAGGCGTATCTTTGTCGAAAAGTATGTCTTTTGCATACGTGGTCTTTGGAGCTGCAAGATGCAGTGTTTGACCTTCAAGCAGTAAGAGCATATCTTTCCAAGCCATTATCTCATTAGAATAACGAAAATCGTTTAAAAAAATGATTTCTTTGGTCTCGGCACCCAACCATGCATACGTAGAATTTGCAGGATTCGTGAATGTTTCAAACAACTTGTTCAGTGGATCAAGTAGAAATGTTTTTCCACAATTTGCAGGGCCAGTTATCATGACATTTCTGTACTTTCCACGACCCTTAAACAAAAGCTCCCTCACAGCGTCGGCAAAAACAAAAATGTTTATTCCATTTTTTTAAAACTTCTTTGGCACAAACCAGCCACTGTCCCTCGCACTCGTTAACGCATTCACCGGTCACAGCAGACTCTATCCTTTCCATTCTGGTAACTTTTCCCCTTTCAATTTTTCTAGCAGAATCATTCATTTTCCACGCCTGCAAAATCAGTTCATTCACTCCTTTGTTGCCTTTGCCAAACACAAAATTTGCGAGATCAGTTTTTCCTTCCAATTTTTGCTCATTAGCCAAGGCATACAGTCCCATTTCGTCTGTGATGGTTTTGGTTATGATGACATCAGCAACGTCCAAATTCGACAATCTGCGTGCTTTTGGTGGTCTTGAAGGTCCTGGCTGGTGATCTATGCCATCTACTGGTTCCATGCGATTCGCAGATCTTTCTCTTTTCTTGCACATGAGTTTTTTGGACGATTTTGAAGTCCTCGGTGATGTGGCTGAGGTTAAGTCAGGGTGTCCGTCGCTGTGCAATGCCTCTTTGTCTTCTTTAGTCACATACTTATATGCACTGAAGTAATTATGATACAATTTGCCTTCAGAAAAATGAACAATAATGTTATGTTTTGCTTGCAAGTGTGTCTTTGCTTTCAGCCATCGGTTTGACTCTGAAAACTTTATCGCCATGTGATAATGAAAGCCAGACTTTTCATGTGTTTCCTTGCTGCATGCCCAGTGAAGTAGTTTGGCTTTTGATTTCCCACGTGAAAATGCCTCAACCACAGCATCAGCGAATCCTTGTCGCGTTGGGAATTTCCTCTCGTCTGCTTGGCTATAGGTTATCAAATAACACCTCCTCAGTTCTCTTTGCTTCAGCTCGATTCGTTCGGGACTCTCGCTCTCAAGTTTACTCAACGACATTATTAAATTTTTAAATTTTATTCGAAACGTTACTGCACAGAAAATTTCAATACAATTCATAATACAACAACGCGTGTTTTAAACCTTTTTACCCCCCCCCCCGTATATGACATGGGTGGCCTACACTCGATGGCCGCGGCAAACAGTTCATATTTTGAAGTAATATCTCCATGGGACCTATAGAGAAATAACTTAATTTCATTTAAAAACTATTTATGCCTAACTTCCGCAATAGCGCGATGTTACAAACACACAATAAAAGCTTTACTAACTGCCACCGTGTGAGAACTCTCCTTCGCAGAGGCTCTATTTCCAAGTTGTTCATTTCACTTATGCCTCTGCCAAAGAAAATATTCTCATAATTTTTTTCGCAAATTATACCGATATAATAGTCATTTTTAACTAAAATTATCTCTTCAACGTATAAATATTAAAATGTATTGCGTATACTAGTAATAGGTAACCATCTGCAATTTCAAGATCAAAGACAATCTGGCCAAAACCTTTGAGACAACTCTCAAATATTCCATCGTTTGCTATTAAGCAATCCCCCGTTCCCCCTAATCAATGTTGTTTCCAAATATTCCTTGTTTCCTGCATTGCTCATTCAACTCGCATCATAAAAACCAACATTGATTAGGGGGAACGGGGGGTTTTCAGTCATAAATGGGGTATAGTTCTACAATGTTCTGTTTCTTCATTATGATTCGAACAAGTCTCAAAGAGTTTTGTCCAAGATTGTCTGCTAGCATTTAAATGCAGCTGTTATCTTATTTATCGAAACAGTTAAAATATAAGCCAAGAAGTTTTGATTTTTTGCTATTACGCCAAAACGAGGCTAAATATAAAATTTTGAGTTCACTTCCCTTTCGCTGTGACGTTTTATTGGATATGAAATAAAGGTAGCATTCACACACACAAAATCTGGCGGAAAATGGCACGCACACATACAATCTCTCCTGAAACAAGGGCATACATCAAATTCAAAAGGCATTCCGATGTAAAACAATTAATGAAAGAAACATCTGTCTCTCGGGCACACATATATAAGCTATGGAAAGAAGTCACAGAGACCAAAATACCTAGAAAGAAGGGTGCAGGAGGCCGACCACAAAAACTGTCAATACGCGAAAAAAGAAGAATTTTGCGTCTCGTAAAGACTTTAAGAAGAGAAGAGCCGAATTGGACAGTGAAAAGAATGATGGCTAGAGCGGACCTAAAGGATGTTTCCCGCCGCACGGTTAACAGATTTTTAAATAAACAGGGACTAAAGTATCTTCAAGCAAGGAAAAAAGGACTGTTAAGTTTGAAAGATAGGAAAAAGCGAGTCCAGTTCGCAAAGAAAGTATTAAAGAATCAACCTGAAGACTTTTGGACAAATAAATTGGCGTTTTATTTGGACGGAGTCGGATTCGTGTACAAGAGAAATCCACTTGACCAAGCATTGGCTCCAAAGGGCAGAGTTTGGCGCACGAAAAGCGAGGGACTTCTATCTGGCTGCACATCTAGAGGAGAAGCATGCGGAACTGGGGGGAAATACGTGAAATTGATAGTGGCTATTTCTTACGGTAAAGGGGTGATTTGTGCCGAAAGATACGAAAAAATGGATGGAAAATTTTTCTCGGAATTTTTAAAAGCCAACTTCAACACAATGGTAAAGGCTGCTGGAAAAGATTCCAGAACATGGGTTCAAGACGGAGATCCCTCACAAAATAGTCATCTTGCGAAAGAAGCAATGCATCAAGTACGCTCAGATCTGTTTCAAATACCCCCAAGAGCCCAGATATCAATCCCATAGAAAACTTCTTCAGCTTGGTAAAGCGAGCTTTAATGAAGATGCAATCGATAAGAAAATAAAGCACGAGACGATGGACGAGTTTGAAAGCAGAATAAAACGAATAATGGGACAAATAAACATAGATACTATCAACAAGATCATTGCATCAATGAATGAAAGAATGAAACTTATTATCGCCTGTAAAGGTGAACGACTGAAATACTAAAACATTTAACTTGAACTGGCAACTATAGAGTAATAATAAAAAACATATTGTATTGGTTTTCTTACTTCATATGCGCGTTAATGTTTATTAAACTTATGCATTCGCAGATGAAAGTATTTTCTTCTAATTTTATCTCAATCTTTTTAAAATAGATGTGTATTTTTCCTGGTGAATTTGATATGTTCATAAACATAACAAAAACATTAATTAAATCATGGCAATGAATACGATATAAAAACAATTAAACATTTGCAATATTATGTGAACGAGATACCAACGAGTTACCAACGAGTTACCATAACGAGTTACCATATTTTTCGAAGCTTCAGTATGGGATGTACGAGTTACAACGAGTTACCAACAATTATTTAAATAATATACTATATATTTTATAAAAAGAAATGGTAACTCGTCAGTTGTCCTACAAGCTTGCATTAAAAAATGGTAACTCGTTGTGGTATCTCGTTGGTAACTCGTTGGTATCTCGTTGGTAACCCGTCCATATGATTTTAAAAGTAAAATTAAGCATCGCGTCCGCTCATAACTAGTTCTGCAAAGCAACGAGGGCAGCTAGGAACAGACTTTTGATCCTGCTCCGCAATTTGATAGCTAAACTCAAAGGTTTTCCACCGAACTGACATCATCTCGTTTTCTCTTTCATCAGTTGTGTTGTATTTGCCTTTAAATTTTATGGCCTCCTTTCCAGTTGCGAAGATAGGCGTATCTTTGTCGAAAAGTATGTCTTTTGCATACGTGGTCTTTGGAGCTGCAAGATGCAGTGTTTGACCTTCAAGCAGTAAGAGCATATCTTTCCAAGCCATTATCTCATTAGAATAACGAAAATCGTTTAAAAAAATGATTTCTTTGGTCTCGGCACCCAACCATGCATACGTAGAATTTGCAGGATTCGTGAATGTTTCAAACAACTTGTTCAGTGGATCAAGTAGAAATGTTTTTCCACAATTTGCAGGGCCAGTTATCATGACATTTCTGTACTTTCCACGACCCTTAAACAAAAGCTCCCTCACAGCGTCGGCAAAAACAAAAATGTTTATTCCATTGTTTTTTAAAACTTCTTTGGCACAAACCAGCCACTGTCCCTCGCACTCGTTAACGCATTCACCGGTCACAGCAGACTCTATCCTTTCCATTCTGGTAACTTTTCCCCTTTCAATTTTTCTAGCAGAATCATTCATTTTCCACGCCTGCAAAATCAGTTCATTCACTCCTTTGTTGCCTTTGCCAAACACAAAATTTGCGAGATCAGTTTTTCCTTCCAATTTTGCTCATTAGCCAAGGCATACAGTCCCATTTCGTCTGTGATGGTTTTGGTTATGATGACATCAGCAACGTCCAAATTCGACAATCTGCGTGCTTTTGGTGGTCTTGAAGGTCCTGGCTGGTGATCTATGCCATCTACTGGTTCCATGCGATTCGCAGATCTTTCTCTTTTCTTGCACATGAGTTTTTGGACGATTTTGAAGTCCTCGGTGATGTGGCTGAGGTTAAGTCAGGGTGTCCGTCGCTGTGCAATGCCTCTTTGTCTTCTTTAGTCACATACTTATATGCACTGAAGTAATTATGATACAATTTGCCTTCAGAAAAATGAACAATAATGTTATGTTTTGCTTGCAAGTGTGTCTTTGCTTTCAGCCATCGGTTTGACTCTGAAAACTTTATCGCCATGTGATAATGAAAGCCAGACTTTTCATGTGTTTCCTTGCTGCATGCCCAGTGAAGTAGTTTGGCTTTTGATTTCCCACGTGAAAATGCCTCAACCACAGCATCAGCGAATCCTTGTCGCGTTGGGAATTTCCTCTCGTCTGCTTGGCTATAGGTTATCAAATAACACCTCCTCAGTTCTCTTTGCTTCAGCTCGATTCGTTCGGGACTCTCGCTCTCAAGTTTACTCAACGACATTATTAAATTTTTAAATTTTATTGTCGAAACGTTTACATGCACAGAAAATTTCAATACAATTCATTATACAACAAACGCGTGTTTTAAACCTTTTTACCCCCCCCCCCCGTATATGACATGGGTGGCCTACACTCGATGGCCGCGGCAAACAGTTCATATTTTGAAGTAATATCTCCATGGGACCTATAGAGAAATAACTTAATTTCATTTAAAAACTATTTATGCCTAACTTCCGCAATAGCGCGATGTTACAAACACACAATAAAAGCTTTACTAACTGCCACCGTGTGAGAACTCTCCTTCGCAGAGGCTCTATTTCCAAGTTGTTCATTTCACTTATGCCTCTGCCAAAGAAAATATTCTCATAATTTTTTTCGCAAATTATACCGATATAATAGTCATTTTTAACTAAAATTTATCTCTTCAACGTATAAATATAAAATGTATTGCGTATACTAGTAATAGGTAACCATCTGCAATTTCAAGATCAAAGATCTGCTAGCATTTAAATGCAGCTGTTATCTTATTTATCGAAACAGTTAAAATATAAGCCAAGAAGTTTTGATTTTTTGCTATTACGCCAAAACGAGGCTAAATATAAAATTTTGAGTTCACTTCCCTTTCGCTGTGACGTTTTATTGGATATGAAATAAAGGTAGCATTCACACACACAAAATCTGGCGGAAAATGGCACGCACACATACAATCTCTCCTGAAACAAGGGCATACATCAAATTCAAAAGGCATTCCGATGTAAAACAATTAATGAAAGAAACATCTGTCTCTCGGGCACACATATATAAGCTATGGAAAGAAGTCACAGAGACCAAAATACCTAGAAAGAAGGGTGCAGGAGGCCGACCACAAAAACTGTCAATACGCGAAAAAAGAAGAATTTTGCGTCTCGTAAAGACTTTAAGAAGAGAAGAGCCGAATTGGACAGTGAAAAGAATGATGGCTAGAGCGGACCTAAAGGATGTTTCCCGCCGCACGGTTAACAGATTTTTAAATAAACAGGGACTAAAGTATCTTCAAGCAAGGAAAAAAGGACTGTTAAGTTTGAAAGATAGGAAAAAGCGAGTCCAGTTCGCAAAGAAAGTATTAAAGAATCAACCTGAAGACTTTTGGACAAATAAATTGGCGTTTTATTTGGACGGAGTCGGATTCGTGTACAAGAGAAATCCACTTGACCAAGCATTGGCTCCAAAGGGCAGAGTTTGGCGCACGAAAAGCGAGGGACTTCTATCTGGCTGCACATCTAGAGGAGAAGCATGCGGAACTGGGGGGAAATACGTGAAATTGATAGTGGCTATTTCTTACGGTAAAGGGGTGATTTGTGCCGAAAGATACGAAAAAATGGATGGAAAATTTTTCTCGGAATTTTTAAAAGCCAACTTCAACACAATGGTAAAGGCTGCTGGAAAAGATTCCAGAACATGGGTTCAAGACGGAGATCCCTCACAAAATAGTCATCTTGCGAAAGAAGCAATGCATCAAGTACGCTCAGATCTGTTTCAAATACCCCCAAGAAGCCCAGATATCAATCCCATAGAAAACTTCTTCAGCTTGGTAAAGCGAGCTTTAAATGAAGATGCAATCGATAAGAAAATAAAGCACGAGACGATGGACGAGTTTGAAAGCAGAATAAAACGAATAATGGGACAAATAAACATAGATACTATCAACAAGATCATTGCATCAATGAATGAAAGAATGAAACTTATTATCGCCTGTAAAGGTGAACGACTGAAATACTAAAACATTTAACTTGAACTGGCAACTATAGAGTAATAATAAAAACATATTGTATTGGTTTTCTTACTTCATATGCGCGTAATGTTTATTAAACTTATGCATTCGCAGATGAAAGTATTTTCTTCTAATTTTATCTCAATCTTTTTAAAATAGATGTGTATTTTCCTGGTGAATTTGATATGTTCATAAACATAACAAAAACATTAATTAAATCATGGCAATGAATACGATATAAAAACAATTAAACATTTGCAATATTATGTGAACGAGATACCAACGAGTTACCAACGAGTTACCATAACGAGTTACCATATTTTTCGAAGCTTCAGTATGGGATGTTACGAGTTACAACGAGTTACCAACAATTATTTAAATAATATACTATATATTTTATAAAAAGAAATGGTAACTCGTCAGTTGTCCTACAAGCTTGCATTAAAAAATGGTAACTCGTTGTGGTATCTCGTTGGTAACTCGTTGGTATCTCGTTGGTAACCCGTCCATATGATTTTAAAAGTAAAATTAAGCATCGCGTCCGCTCATAACTAGTTCTGCCAAAGCAACGAGGGCAGCTAGGAACAGACTTTTGATCCTGCTCCGCAATTTGATAGCTAAACTCAAAGGTTTTCCACCGAACTGACATCATCTCGTTTTCTCTTTCATCAGTTGTGTTGTATTTGCCTTTAAATTTTATGGCCTCCTTTCCAGTTGCGAAGATAGGCGTATCTTTGTCGAAAAGTATGTCTTTTGCATACGTGGTCTTTGGAGCTGCAAGATGCAGTGTTTGACCTTCAAGCAGTAAGAGCATATCTTTCCAAGCCATTATCTCATTAGAATAACGAAAATCGTTTAAAAAAAATGATTTCTTTGGTCTCGGCAGCCCAACCATGCATACGTAGAATTTGCAGGATTCGTGAATGTTTCAAACAACTTGTTCAGTGGATCAAGTAGAAATGTTTTTCCACAATTTGCAGGGCCAGTTATCATGACATTTCTGTACTTTCCACGACCCTTAAACAAAAGCTCCCTCACAGCGTCGGCAAAAACAAAAATGTTTATTCCATTGTTTTTTAAAACTTCTTTGGCACAAACCAGCCACTGTCCCTCGCACTCGTTAACGCATTCACCGGTCACAGCAGACTCTATCCTTTCCATTCTGGTAACTTTTCCCCTTTCAATTTTTCTAGCAGAATCATTCATTTTCCACGCCTGCAAAATCAGTTCATTCACTCCTTTGTTGCCTTTGCCAAACACAAAATTTGCGAGATCAGTTTTTCCTTCCAATTTTTGCTCATTAGCCAAGGCATACAGTCCCATTTCGTCTGTGATGGTTTTGGTTATGATGACATCAGCAACGTCCAAATTCGACAATCTGCGTGCTTTTGGTGGTCTTGAAGGTCCTGGCTGGTGATCTATGCCATCTACTGGTTCCATGCGATTCGCAGATCTTTCTCTTTTCTTGCACATGAGTTTTTTGGACGATTTTGAAGTCCTCGGTGATGTGGCTGAGGTTAAGTCAGGGTGTCCGTCGCTGTGCAATGCCTCTTTGTCTTCTTTAGTCACATACTTATATGCACTGAAGTAATTATGATACAATTTGCCTTCAGAAAAATGAACAATAATGTTATGTTTTGCTTGCAAGTGTGTCTTTGCTTTCAGCCATCGGTTTGACTCTGAAAACTTTATCGCCATGTGATAATGAAAGCCAGACTTTTCATGTGTTTCCTTGCTGCATGCCCAGTGAAGTAGTTTGGCTTTTGATTTCCCACGTGAAAATGCCTCAACCACAGCATCAGCGAATCCTTGTCGCGTTGGGAATTTCCTCTCGTCTGCTTGGCTATAGGTTATCAAATAACACCTCCTCAGTTCTCTTTGCTTCAGCTCGATTCGTTCGGGACTCTCGCTCTCAAGTTTACTCAACGACATTATTAAATTTTTAAATTTTATTGTCGAAACGTTTACATGCACAGAAAATTTCAATACAATTCATTATACAACAAACGCGTGTTTTAAACCTTTTTACCCCCCCCCCGTATATGACATGGGTGGCCTACACTCGATGGCCGCGGCAAACAGTTCATATTTTGAAGTAATATCTCCATGGGACCTATAGAGAAATAACTTAATTTCATTTAAAAACTATTTATGCCTAACTTCCGCAATAGCGCGATGTTACAAACACACAATAAAAGCTTTACTAACTGCCACCGTGTGAGAACTCTCCTTCGCAGAGGCTCTATTTCCAAGTTGTTCATTTCACTTATGCCTCTGCCAAAGAAAATATTCTCATAATTTTTTTCGCAAATTATACCGATATAATAGTCATTTTTAACTAAAATTTATCTCTTCAACGTATAAATATAAAATGTATTGCGTATACTAGTAATAGGTAACCATCTGCAATTTCAAGATCAAAGATCTGCTAGCATTTAAATGCAGCTGTTATCTTATTTATCGAAACAGTTAAAATATAAGCCAAGAAGTTTTGATTTTTTGCTATTACGCCAAAACGAGGCTAAATATAAAATTTTGAGTTCACTTCCCTTTCGCTGTGACGTTTTATTGGATATGAAATAAAGGTAGCATTCACACACACAAAACAGCAAAACACACATCTGGCGGAAAATGGCACGCACACATACAATCTCTCCTGAAACAAGGGCATACATCAAATTCAAAAGGCATTCCGATGTAAAACAATTAATGAAAGAAACATCTGTCTCTCGGGCACACATATATAAGCTATGGAAAGAAGTCACAGAGACCAAAATACCTAGAAAGAAGGGTGCAGGAGGCCGACCACAAAAACTGTCAATACGCGAAAAAAGAAGAATTTTGCGTCTCGTAAAGACTTTAAGAAGAGAAGAGCCGAATTGGACAGTGAAAAGAATGATGGCTAGAGCGGACCTAAAGGATGTTTCCCGCCGCACGGTTAACAGATTTTTAAATAAACAGGGACTAAAGTATCTTCAAGCAAGGAAAAAAGGACTGTTAAGTTTGAAAGATAGGAAAAAGCGAGTCCAGTTCGCAAAGAAAGTATTAAAGAATCAACCTGAAGACTTTTGGACAAATAAATTGGCGTTTTATTTGGACGGAGTCGGATTCGTGTACAAGAGAAATCCACTTGACCAAGCATTGGCTCCAAAGGGCAGAGTTTGGCGCACGAAAAGCGAGGGACTTCTATCTGGCTGCACATCTAGAGGAGAAGCATGCGGAACTGGGGGAAATACGTGAAATTGATAGTGGCTATTTCTTACGGTAAAGGGGTGATTTGTGCCGAAAGATACGAAAAAATGGATGGAAAATTTTTCTCGGAATTTTTAAAAGCCAACTTCAACACAATGGTAAAGGCTGCTGGAAAAGATTCCAGAACATGGGTTCAAGACGGAGATCCCTCACAAAATAGTCATCTTGCGAAAGAAGCAATGCATCAAGTACGCTCAGATCTGTTTCAAATACCCCCAAGAAGCCCAGATATCAATCCCATAGAAAACTTCTTCAGCTTGGTAAAGCGAGCTTTAAATGAAGATGCAATCGATAAGAAAATAAAGCACGAGACGATGGACGAGTTTGAAAGCAGAATAAAACGAATAATGGGACAAATAAACATAGATACTATCAACAAGATCATTGCATCAATGAATGAAAGAATGAAACTTATTATCGCCTGTAAAGGTGAACGACTGAAATACTAAAACATTTAACTTGAACTGGCAACTATAGAGTAATAATAAAAACATATTGTATTGGTTTTCTTACTTCATATGCGCGTAATGTTTATTAAACTTATGCATTCGCAGATGAAAGTATTTTCTTCTAATTTTATCTCAATCTTTTTAAAATAGATGTGTATTTTCCTGGTGAATTTGATATGTTCATAAACATAACAAAAACATTAATTAAATCATGGCAATGAATACGATATAAAAACAATTAAACATTTGCAATATTATGTGAACGAGATACCAACGAGTTACCAACGAGTTACCATAACGAGTTACCATATTTTTCGAAGCTTCAGTATGGGATGTTACGAGTTACAACGAGTTACCAACAATTATTTAAATAATATACTATATATTTTATAAAAAGAAATGGTAACTCGTCAGTTGTCCTACAAGCTTGCATTAAAAAATGGTAACTCGTTGTGGTATCTCGTTGGTAACTCGTTGGTATCTCGTTGGTAACCCGTCCATATGATTTTAAAAGTAAAATTAAGCATCGCGTCCGCTCATAACTAGTTCTGCAAAGCAACGAGGGCAGCTAGGAACAGACTTTTGATCCTGCTCCGCAATTTGATAGCTAAACTCAAAGGTTTTCCACCGAACTGACATCATCTCGTTTTCTCTTTCATCAGTTGTGTTGTATTTGCCTTTAAATTTTATGGCCTCCTTTCCAGTTGCGAAGATAGGCGTATCTTTGTCGAAAAGTATGTCTTTTGCATACGTGGTCTTTGGAGCTGCAAGATGCAGTGTTTTACCTTCAAGCAGTAAGAGCATATCTTTCCAAGCCATTATCTCATTAGAATAACGAAAATCGTTTAAAAAAATGATTTCTTTGGTCTCGGCACCCAACCATGCATACGTAGAATTTGCAGGATTCGTGAATGTTTCAAACAACTTGTTCAGTGGATCAAGTAGAAATGTTTTTCCACAATTTGCAGGGCCAGTTATCATGACATTTCTGTACTTTCCACGACCCTTAAACAAAAGCTCCCTCACAGCGTCGGCAAAAAAAAAATGTTTATTCCATTGTTTTTTAAAACTTCTTTGGCACAAACCAGCCACTGTCCCTCGCACTCGTTAACGCATTCACCGGTCACAGCAGACTCTATCCTTTCCATTCTGGTAACTTTTCCCCTTTCAATTTTTCTAGCAGAATCATTCATTTTCCACGCCTGCAAAATCAGTTCATTCACTCCTTTGTTGCCTTTGCCAAACACAAAATTTGCGAGATCAGTTTTTCCTTCCAATTTTTGCTCATTAGCCAAGGCATACAGTCCCATTTCGTCTGTGATGGTTTTGGTTATGATGACATCAGCAACGTCCAAATTCGACAATCTGCGTGCTTTTGGTGGTCTTGAAGGTCCTGGCTGGTGATCTATGCCATCTACTGGTTCCATGCGATTCGCAGATCTTTCTCTTTTCTTGCACATGAGTTTTTTGGACGATTTTGAAGTCCTCGGTGATGTGGCTGAGGTTAAGTCAGGGTGTCCGTCGCTGTGCAATGCCTCTTTGTCTTCTTTAGTCACATACTTATATGCACTGAAGTAATTATGATACAATTTGCCTTCAGAAAAATGAACAATAATGTTATGTTTTGCTTGCAAGTGTGTCTTTGCTTTCAGCCATCGGTTTGACTCTGAAAACTTTATCGCCATGTGATAATGAAAGCCAGACTTTTCATGTGTTTCCTTGCTGCATGCCCAGTGAAGTAGTTTGGCTTTTGATTTCCCACGTGAAAATGCCTCAACCACAGCATCAGCGAATCCTTGTCGCGTTGGGAATTTCCTCTCGTCTGCTTGGCTATAGGTTATCAAATAACACCTCCTCAGTTCTCTTTGCTTCAGCTCGATTCGTTCGGGACTCTCGCTCTCAAGTTTACTCAACGACATTATTAAATTTTTAAATTTTATTGTCGAAACGTTTACATGCACAGAAAATTTCAATACAATTCATTATACAACAAACGCGTGTTTTAAACCTTTTTACCCCCCCCCCCGTATATGACATGGGTGGCCTACACTCGATGGCCGCGGCAAACAGTTCATATTTTGAAGTAATATCTCCATGGGACCTATAGAGAAATAACTTAATTTCATTTAAAAACTATTTATGCCTAACTTCCGCAATAGCGCGATGTTACAAACACACAATAAAAGCTTTACTAACTGCCACCGTGTGAGAACTCTCCTTCGCAGAGGCTCTATTTCCAAGTTGTTCATTTCACTTATGCCTCTGCCAAAGAAAATATTCTCATAATTTTTTTCGCAAATTATACCGATATAATAGTCATTTTTAACTAAAATTTATCTCTTCAACGTATAAATATAAAATGTATTGCGTATACTAGTAATAGGTAACCATCTGCAATTTCAAGATCAAAGACAATCCTGGCCAAAACCTTTGAGACAACTCTCAAATATTCCATCGTTTGCTATTAAGCAATCCCCCGTTCCCCCTAATCAATGTTGTTTCCAAATATTCCTTGTTTCCTGCATTGCTCATTCAACTCGCATCATAAAAACCAACATTGATTAGGGGGAACGGGGGTTTTCAGTCATAAATGGGGTATAGTTCTACAATGTTCTGTTTCTTCATTATGATTCGAACAAGTCTCAAAGAGTTTTGTCCAAGATTGTCTGCTAGCATTTAAATGCAGCTGTTATCTTATTTATCGAAACAGTTAAAATATAAGCCAAGAAGTTTTGATTTTTTGCTATTACGCCAAAACGAGGCTAAATATAAAATTTTGAGTTCACTTCCCTTTCGCTGTGACGTTTTATTGGATATGAAATAAAGGTAGCATTCACACACACAAAATCTGGCGGAAAATGGCACGCACACATACAATCTCTCCTGAAACAAGGGCATACATCAAATTCAAAAGGCATTCCGATGTAAAACAATTAATGAAAGAAACATCTGTCTCTCGGGCACACATATATAAGCTATGGAAAGAAGTCACAGAGACCAAAATACCTAGAAAGAAGGGTGCAGGAGGCCGACCACAAAAACTGTCAATACGCGAAAAAAGAAGAATTTTGCGTCTCGTAAAGACTTTAAGAAGAGAAGAGCCGAATTGGACAGTGAAAAGAATGATGGCTAGAGCGGACCTAAAGGATGTTTCCCGCCGCACGGTTAACAGATTTTTAAATAAACAGGGACTAAAGTATCTTCAAGCAAGGAAAAAAGGACTGTTAAGTTTGAAAGATAGGAAAAAGCGAGTCCAGTTCGCAAAGAAAGTATTAAAGAATCAACCTGAAGACTTTTGGACAAATAAATTGGCGTTTTATTTGGACGGAGTCGGATTCGTGTACAAGAGAAATCCACTTGACCAAGCATTGGCTCCAAAGGGCAGAGTTTGGCGCACGAAAAGCGAGGGACTTCTATCTGGCTGCACATCTAGAGGAGAAGCATGCGGAACTGGGGGGAAATACGTGAAATTGATAGTGGCTATTTCTTACGGTAAAGGGGTGATTTGTGCCGAAAGATACGAAAAAATGGATGGAAAATTTTTCTCGGAATTTTTAAAAGCCAACTTCAACACAATGGTAAAGGCTGCTGGAAAAGATTCCAGAACATGGGTTCAAGACGGAGATCCCTCACAAAATAGTCATCTTGCGAAAGAAGCAATGCATCAAGTACGCTCAGATCTGTTTCAAATACCCCCAAGAAGCCCAGATATCAATCCCATAGAAAACTTCTTCAGCTTGGTAAAGCGAGCTTTAAATGAAGATGCAATCGATAAGAAAATAAAGCACGAGACGATGGACGAGTTTGAAAGCAGAATAAAACGAATAATGGGACAAATAAACATAGATACTATCAACAAGATCATTGCATCAATGAATGAAAGAATGAAACTTATTATCGCCTGTAAAGGTGAACGACTGAAATACTAAAACATTTAACTTGAACTGGCAACTATAGAGTAATAATAAAAACATATTGTATTGGTTTTCTTACTTCATATGCGCGTAATGTTTATTAAACTTATGCATTCGCAGATGAAAGTATTTTCTTCTAATTTTATCTCAATCTTTTTAAAATAGATGTGTATTTTCCTGGTGAATTTGATATGTTCATAAACATAACAAAAACATTAATTAAATCATGGCAATGAATACGATATAAAAACAATTAAACATTTGCAATATTATGTGAACGAGATACCAACGAGTTACCAACGAGTTACCATAACGAGTTACCATATTTTTCGAAGCTTCAGTATGGGATGTTACGAGTTACAACGAGTTACCAACAATTATTTAAATAATATACTATATATTTTATAAAAAGAAATGGTAACTCGTCAGTTGTCCTACAAGCTTGCATTAAAAAATGGTAACTCGTTGTGGTATCTCGTTGGTAACTCGTTGGTATCTCGTTGGTAACCCGTCCATATGATTTTAAAAGTAAAATTAAGCATCGCGTCCGCTCATAACTAGTTCTGCAAAGCAACGAGGGCAGCTAGGAACAGACTTTTGATCCTGCTCCGCAATTTGATAGCTAAACTCAAAGGTTTTCCACCGAACTGACATCATCTCGTTTTCTCTTTCATCAGTTGTGTTGTATTTGCCTTTAAATTTTATGGCCTCCTTTCCAGTTGCGAAGATAGGCGTATCTTTGTCGAAAAGTATGTCTTTTGCATACGTGGTCTTTGGAGCTGCAAGATGCAGTGTTTGACCTTCAAGCAGTAAGAGCATATCTTTCCAAGCCATTATCTCATTAGAATAACGAAAATCGTTTAAAAAAATGATTTCTTTGGTCTCGGCACCCAACCATGCATACGTAGAATTTGCAGGATTCGTGAATGTTTCAAACAACTTGTTCAGTGGATCAAGTAGAAATGTTTTTCCACAATTTGCAGGGCCAGTTATCATGACATTTCTGTACTTTCCACGACCCTTAAACAAAAGCTCCCTCACAGCGTCGGCAAAAACAAAAATGTTTATTCCATTGTTTTTTAAAACTTCTTTGGCACAAACCAGCCACTGTCCCTCGCACTCGTTAACGCATTCACCGGTCACAGCAGACTCTATCCTTTCCATTCTGGTAACTTTTCCCCTTTCAATTTTTCTAGCAGAATCATTCATTTTCCACGCCTGCAAAATCAGTTCATTCACTCCTTTGTTGCCTTTGCCAAACACAAAATTTGCGAGATCAGTTTTTCCTTCCAATTTTTGCTCATTAGCCAAGGCATACAGTCCCATTTCGTCTGTGATGGTTTTGGTTATGATGACATCAGCAACGTCCAAATTCGACAATCTGCGTGCTTTTGGTGGTCTTGAAGGTCCTGGCTGGTGATCTATGCCATCTACTGGTTCCAT